>JBBPOJ010000023.1:0-64618 GCA_038091395.1 Leccinum rimulosum
CGAATGTGTCGATCTCCATGGCATCCGTACTCGTCTTATCGTCTCCCTCGTCCACCAGCTTGAGTTCTCGGAGTTTTGCGACCTGCTCCTCTCCCGCGGGACCGAGCGCCTGCATATCATCACTCTCTGGAGCGTCTTCTTGGTGAGCATATTCGACCTGTTCTGCGTCGCCGTGTTGGGGAGCTGGTAAAGGCTGGGACTGCTCAGCTGGACCAAAGATCTCGTCGAAGCGTTGTTCAACTTCTTGGAGTGCATCCCCGATCGTTCGTCGAGGGTTAGAAGATGGGGCAGGAGGCGGTTGACGGGCGTGGGCGGGACCACGGTGCGTGCCTTCAGAGGTGGAGCTAGGGTCTAACGATGAAGGCTGAGCGACGGTCGCAGAGGGAGGCGTAGGTTTAGGTTGGTGTTCGACAGCCTCACTGGACCTTGAATACAACAAACGGTTAGCTGAGTGATCAGACAGTCGGCCAACGACATGAAATACGTACTCCTGCTTTCTGTTCTCATCATGTTCTACGGCATTCTCGTCCTCACCATCGTCCATTTCGACTTGGGTGGAGGCAGAACCTTGTTGGCCCTGTTGGGCACTATCCCTGGGTTGAGGTTCGTTTTCTGACGTCCCGACATCACCATCGCCAGCAGTAAGATCGGGCTGAGCAACCGCGTCGTTCTCTTTTTTCTCCTCGTCAGGGTTGTCTCCTTCATCCATATTATTCTCGTCAACAGCGTGTGGAGGTTGTTCGGTATCTTGAGGTTCGACAGACATTGAGTCGTCGGAAGCCTGTTCATCTCCATCTCCATTTTCTCGTTCCCCGCCGGCATCATCACACATCTGATCATCCGACGCATGCTCCTCGTCGCCGATGTCTTCCATTTCAAGGTCATCTCCATGATCGTCTTGCTTGTCCTGATCCTCGTCGAGGTGCATATCGTCAGGAAGGTCAAGGGTGTCGGCATCTGGAATATGCTGGTCCATCGGGGCACCAGAGGCATTGGGGGGTTCCACTTCCTCCGCAGGAATTTCGTCGCTCGCATCCATTTCTTCCTCCTCACCTTCTTCGTCGTCCTGTTTCCCATCCCCTTTCGCATCTTCTCCTTTCTGTTTGTCCTGCTTCTCTTTACCTCTGTTGTCCTCTTTCGCCACAACGTCTGAGTCCTTTTGGTGATCTTCTTGTGATCTGTCCTTCTGCAGCTGGTCGTCTCCATCTCCATCCCCCTTCTCATCTCCCCACAGCTTCTCGTCAACTGCGGCCGGATCCGATTGATCCAGTTTGCCCAGCTGTTCATCTGGGCCGTCCTCCTCTTCACCTTCCTCTTCCTCATTCTCATCGCCTTCTTCAGCCTCGGGTACGTCCTCCATATCGCCACCAAAGTCCTCGCTCATCTCGATCGTATTTTCCTCGTCCTTGCCATCCTCCCTCTGAGCCTCATCTTCCCCGTCATCTTCACCTCGAAGCCCCTCTACCTGGCTCTCGTCCTCGATCTCTTCACTCACGTTTTGATTTCCAGTCCCTTCACCCAAACCCGTCCCTCCGAGCTCCGTCGCATGCCCTTTTTCATCTCCAGTGGCATCGCCTTCCTCCGTTTCTGGAGGGATACAAAACCCTTGCGTTGCGACGGTGTGTACGACGGAGCACACGACATAATCCAACTTGAAAAGTGCGCACGTCCACCTGGACAGACTCTCGAGCAGCTCGCCTGCAAAGGATAGGAAAGTTGACAGGAAGGGCATCACCCTCTTCAATGCTCGCTGCCGCGAAATAGGCGGGAGGGACGAAAGATATGCAGTGACGCTTTCCAGTCGGTTTGTCAGCGTTGGGAGGTCGAGGAGGCCCGTAAAAAGGGATGTCGTCTGGACACCCAGTCGAATGTAATTGTCCTTGGCATGTTCGGATTCGGGGGTTGTTTCGGGCAGTGGAGCCGACTCAGAACATCGGCGGAGCATGGACTGGACGGTGACGAGGAGCACATCGATGATATTGTCAACGTTTCCGACAGCATCGTCTTCTGGTGAACGTTGGTCCAGTTGAGAGAACGAGAAACACCCCTGTTCGCAGATCCACTCCCGGGTGGGTCGGAGAATGTATATGAGCTGAGGGCACGTTGTTGACATCTCTTCGAGTCGTCCTGGGAGTTCCGTTAGGTATCTCGCAGCGTCCGCGATGGTGTCATATTCATCTAGAGGTATTCTGGTTATGCATTCCACTATCCGAGCAAAGTCATGGGAACGCACCTTTTAAGAGTACGGAAGGAAGTGCGATTTGGCAGGCTTGAAGCACCTTCCACACACGATCTCGCCATATGCACGCTGAAGCAGCGAAAGCTTGACACCTTTCAATGAGATCAGGGACCACGCTGATACTCTGCTCTATTTCAGAGAAGACACGCATGGCCTCGGCTAGTTCCTCCAGTGCACGAACAGAATGGCACAGTGCGTTGTACATCGGTTCAATGTCGTCATATGCATCGATTACGATCGTTTCCGCTTGTTCTGAGAGAATCTGGAGTCGGTTTGCTCGCAGACGAAGTGTCAGGTATCCAGAAAGAGCTTCGGACAGTCTGGATGTCGTGAAGATCGATCAGAATGCACCTGGAACCATCGGAGAATCGGATGCTTACCCTAATCTACCCTCGATTGCCAGATAATACCCAGATTCCACCACAGAGATGCCGCGAGAAAGGTCACGTGTCCCCAAATCCGAGTGGTGATTCGAAAGTGCGTTTCTGAGCGCAGGGAGGCATCCTCGAAGCCGGTCAAAGTAGTCTTCTGCTTTCTCCGCAGATGTCACTGAACTGCTCGTGGGTATCAAAGGCTGATCACGGATCCAGCATTGGTCCCTCAGCTTCTCGAGAACCTCCGGTTTGACATTGTAGGACAATCCACCGCGTTTGAGCTCTTTGAGGAGATCGCTCCAAGCCTTTCTTTTACGCAGAAGCAGGTTTTTCTTGTATTTTTCTCGCTTTTCTTTGGTAAGATCGGAAGGGATGGCATGATTCGCGAGGTTTTTAGCAGTTATGATGATCTCCGTGGAAAGTTGTTCCGCGTCCTCCGGAGTGTGCATCCCGAGAAAAGAACTTATTGTATTGTTGATGAAGCCATTGAACCTGCCAAAGGTCTGGTGGAGATTCCCGAGGTGAGAAGGCAACAAAGGAGAACTCGACGCAACGTCCTCAAAAGTAACTGCGGATGGAAGGGGAGCTGGCGCTAGGAAGACGGCCCGTTCCGCCTGATGGCGACTCTCGGCGTCTCCGGCGAACAGTGGATTCATTTTACCGGCAACAGGTTGTCTTAGAATATCGCGGAACTTGCGGATGAGCTTGTATAACTGATGATGTGTTCTTTGCGCGCTTTGTTTCAAGGCTTGGACGTTCACGTCTTTCCAACTGGCAAGCTTGATGAACGTCTCGACCTCTTTCTCTTGTACCTGTCGTTGGTCCCTCAACGACGCAGAGAGCTGGGGGGAAAAGAGGTGAAAGTACCGCCAGGAAGAGTGAACAATACGGCCAACTCGAAGAAGAGCTTCTTGGTGGATAGGAGGCTCTCGAGGTGTCACATAGTGGATGAAGTGTTCGAAGCTGTGAAGAAGGTCCAGACGCACTTGGAATTGACCGAGAGAGCTGGATTGAATGAACTCGTCCAGCAGAGATGGAAGTTGTCTGAGGTACACTTGTAGGCCACCGGGGTCGCCGTTCACAGTTTCCTCGACAGCATCCAGTGGCCCTCGGACGAGTAATTCGTATAGACGGAACCAGAACTCCGCTGCTTCACCAATGAATGACTGGCTTTGGGATTCCAGCAAAGTCTTCCAACACGATAGTTCCAATCTTCTCCACTCGACAATGAGAGTGGTCAATGTATGTCGATGTTCCTTGAGGTTATTTTCACGATTTGCATACATCTCCCAGTCTTCGGTCTGCATCAGTAGCTGTTCTAGGGCTGACAAAAGCTTGGCAATAGGAGTGGTGAAATCAAACGCCGATATAATATCACAGCGATCGATGAGATGTTGGAGCACCATCTGATCTGGCCAATCTCGGAGGATGGAAACAAGTCGAGCACGGAGGGATTGGATCACGCTTGATGCCTTTTTGGCCTCTGAGATATTTGCATCGGAGTAGAAGTTGGAGAGCTTGGGAGAGGGACCGGAGTTGCCACGCATATCTTCAAGGTGTCCATGAAGAACAGCGAGCTGGAGATGTAACGATTGCTTTTCAAGTGAATCCGGAAATGATGATGGGTGGGTACCGATCCAGGATCGCAGACAGCTTTGCCGTAGCAAGTTGAATTTGCTTGTAGCGTGACTGACCCTGTCCACATTAATTGCATTGCCCATGAGCTCCAAATGAAGCGCGAGTAGTTGCCGTTGCCGATCCGGAGTAAGATGATGGGCTGACTTATTGCCGACGGTGCCATCCAAGTCTTCGCTGGAGTAAAGAACATCCTCGAAAGTGGGAAACAATTCCAAAAACTCCCTTTCCTCAGCTTCAGCCAACGTGGAACTGTCGTGCGTCGTCGCATTACTGCGGTATAAAGAGTTAAGTTCTTGCTCTCTCCTGTTATCATGGGCTCGATCTATAGACCAGAGGCGATAAGCTTGCTCATAGGAAGTCCTGATCGTGCTTGGCGCTGATGGAAGCTGAATACAATGGGCTACCGCAGCGATCCGTAATAAGACGAGTTCGGCCGCGGGGAGAGTCGCGCTTGGGGAAGGTAGGGCTTGTAATAGCTGTGCACTGCGTGGGGAGGGGAAGGTAGCTAGAGAAGTCACCAGTTCGGCGTCTTCTTGCAAAGAGGATTGCTCGGAAGCCCTGCGCATGAGGTGAAGGCCAAGACGAAGTTCCGCGAATGCCAGACGAAGGATGCATGTGATGTCGTCAAATTCGGTGTAAACAGTTTCAATACGCTGGCAAAAGCCTGAGACAGACGCTTGGACAACCACCTCGCGCTCGAAGGCAGAAGCATCTCTTGATTCCAGAACACGCGCCAAGTCGTCGATTTTTGTATGGTGGATTACTTGGCCGATGAACTGAGACACTTCCAGCCAATAGCCGCGTAGACTTGCTAGGTTGTCACGAGTCTGAACATGTACCGAGGTGTGGGGTGTGTTCAACAAGTCCTTGACGCAGCCATCAAGATAAGCGATGGTGTCATTTGTTTCATTGGCCGCTGCTCGGAGCTCCAGCTTGGTGTGGAATGCGATTTGTTGCATCAGGAAGTCCGCTTGGTCCCGAGCATAATCTGTTGCATGGCGGACCATGGCGGCAGGATCGATGGGTACATCAGGAACAAAAAGTTCAAGAATGATTCTGCTCAACGCGATCCAACAGCGTCCGAGTTGAAACACGGCGGTCTCCAATGATGAGAGCATGTCCACATCGTCATGTAGCACAGTAGTCAAATGTCGGATAGCGTTTTGTAATGGACCAAAATTTGTGCGTCCCAAGAGATCGAGGAGTATCCTTGATGCCTCCAGACTATCTCTCGAGGGGTTCGTATGCATGCGTTGAAGAGTAATCTCATCAAAGGAGGCTGAAAAGCAGGAGGCCACCTGAAAAAAAAAAAAGATGAGTTCGTGTGACGTGCT
The DNA here is from genome assembly GCA_038091395.1 of Leccinum rimulosum. Lineage (NCBI taxonomy): Eukaryota > Fungi > Basidiomycota > Agaricomycetes > Boletales > Boletaceae > Leccinum > Leccinum rimulosum. The sequence continues at coordinate 5,586 of JBBPOJ010000023.1, forward strand.
AGCTATCACGCCAACTTACCAAAACCATGCTTTGGTTGAACAACGCTGTGAGCTGCTGAAATCGTGAAGTGTCCGTGAGACACTGGAGCACGGTCAGTCCGATGTGACGTTTAACAGACTCCAGGTGTTGGTCGAACGATAAAAGCGAGACCCCCACAATTTGACTGCGAAACGAGTTAGAGTGGCAAGGTTAGAAAACAAGTTCATACCTCTTTTCAAAGGAAGCAAGGAGGTGAGTTGGACGGAAGATGATCTCTGGCCCATTGGAATTCTGAAAACAAGTGAGTCTTTGTGGTGCGCAACTCAAACTTTGTTACATACTACTGTGTCAGAACGTTCATGCCATAGAGTTTCAAGCCACTGAGTCTCAGCCATAGCGATGATGCTGGGGGAAACTGAAACCGCATCAAAAAAACTAAATGGATAACGGTGGTTCGGGACGCACTATGACTGTCCGTATCATGATTCCATACCACATGTTGGTAGGTTGCAAACCGTCGCAGATTCTCACCAGGATCCTCAAGCGCTATCCCAATAAGCCGCTGGAGAGTCTCAATAACCACCTGTGCACCGCCATCTTACTTATGTCCTATATATATTCCTGTGGACTCACATCTTTGTTTTCAGCTGAAAGGTCACAGAGAACCTGCAGCTCGATCAATAGGGAAACAGGATTGCAAGTCTCCCGAAGGTCTTTATTGTCTCTAGGGACTTTGGATGCCCACTATGGCAAATAGTCAGAATGCCGTAGAGATCGTTGCGGATGCCTTCTTACATTTTTGGCTTGGTCAGATATATGTACTAATCGATCAACGTTGTCGGACTTATTGTGTACTGGCAGAGTTGCGAGGGCAATGATTTCCAGTTGCTCTCGACGTGACACTAGATAGACGGGTAAGTATATACCCAATACTTCAAAAAAACCTAGCATACCTGGATTCGAAACTTCCTTAGATATGCAAGCCAGCACCTTGATGTCCACTGAAGTAATGGTGGTTGGCCGAACTACGCGTAGTTGTGACCACATATCCACCATTCCAAGGCCGGACGATGGGGAGATCGCGTTGTCGAGGATATCGGACACATGAGTGAGACGCTGATAGGCGGGAGAATGATCCTGAAGTGCTTTAGAGATCAGTTTTGAGAGAACCCGAACATGAGAGTAGTCAAAGCCACTCTGAGCGAGAACTTGACGAAGTCTCTTCGAAATGCTAAAAAGATTTGCAGCCGTGCTATAATCCTGTAACCTTTGTTGAGATGACTTGCATATTGCGACGAGAGTACTCACGGATCGAGCGCCAGATGAGCCGGAGAGCAACTGCTGACCAGTTACGCGTATCTCGACCAGGACTGATTGCAATGCTTCCGCCAGGTCCAAGGAACATTTAGTCAACCCGCTGCTCGAGGAATTGCTCAACTGATTCCACCAAGCGTCGTCGTTCTTGTCGAGGAGAAGCGACGCAAAAAGATGCAAAACTTCAAGTTTCAACGCGTGTTGTGAGCAATACTCTGCTCGTTCTGTACAGCATGGACAAGGTGGATAAACCATGAAATCGTCCATAGGCTATATATTCAAGCAAATTGAGTACATTGGTATAGGAGAGCGGACATGAGTCCCGACTATCGTATGAGCACTGACCAACACATTGTCAAGTAGGCAAGGAACATTCTGAGATACTCTCTTCACCGTCGAAGCAAGTGTTTTAGAGACCTCATTGAAAGCGGGGTCTGCAAACACAGAGTGCAGGAGTCCGTGGGGCGATGAAACCTCAAGATACCGCTTGACGATCGAGTGTAAAGGCAAGGGGAGTGACCTGATGGCGAAATGAACCAGCGCACGTGACATCTGAACATCGGAGATATCCAGTGATGGCGCATGGACGACTAGCGTAGACAAAAGAGAATCGTGGTCGATGGCAATGGAAGGTAAGATCCGAGATGTGTCGTCATGTAAACACGCAGGGAAGATCCCCCGACGTGCTTGTTCGTGGGATACAAAAGATGTCGACGTCGACGAACCAACAGAGAGGCGAGAATGCGTGAGGATGCGGGACTGGTCCTCTTCAGTGAAACACGTCAATAAAGAAACCTCCACGCTGCGATTGCGCATCGCCCTGGACAGTTCGCCATATTGAGGGTCCACAGTCATGAGTAGACGGAAGTTCGGGTGCGGTGTTAATATCTGTACCTCGCCGTCTACGAAGCCTCGTTCAGTTAGCACTAAGGTGCCATTCGGCTCGCAGAGGGAGTTGAGTCGGTCGAGGACAGAAGGATTGCACATATTCGCGTCGTCGAGGAGAAGCCAGTGACCGTTCTTCATCGCCCGTATTAATGGACCGTCGATCCACTCGAAACGACCCCTTGTAGACCCAGCTTTAGCCAGGTCGTGGAATGTAGATTCCAGATCTCGCCGAGCTGCATCAAGCGAAGAGTCCTCGACGTCAACCATTGACAGTTCCGCCAATAGATCGTAAACCGCTTGTAAAATCGACGAAGATGTTCTCTGATCAAAGACCAGTGCGCGCTGTACAGCTGCTCGGCACTGAAACTTTGAAGTGGTCCCACAAAGGGAGCGCGCGAACACCTCCGTGAGCTGGAGCGAGTCTTCGGCTAGTGCTATGATTCGTGCTAAATGATCGACTTGTTCGAAACCACCCAGAAGATCTGTTGTGTCGGTTGCCTTGGAAATATGGACTTCATCGAGATGGTTTCCTGAAAGGTTAGCAAGGGTCCGTATCAGATTTGTTTTACCACTGTTGCGAGATCCAGTCACGACGACTAGCCAGGATCGCGAAAGACATGTGCCGATTGCTTCGATTGCTGTAAGATGTACCTGTAAAACGTCAGAAGTTCTGTGAGGCAAAGTCACATTGCGCCTTGTTGTGCTGTAATAACCAATTTGTAAATGCGAACTTGAGATGAGCGGACAAGGGCTGGGAATGCTCGGTGAATCTGAGATAGAGAAAACCTCGTCGAATATGGCTTGGGCGTGTGCACGGTCTTGGGAATTCCTGAACCTGTTCAAGTAGACGATACGGATAAAGTGCCGAGGAAAGTTGATGACGTTGGATGCCTGTAAGAGTTCGCCCCATCGGATGATGTCGCGAAGATTGAACTCCCAGGGACTCCCTTCCCGCCCAAAGGTTCGTTTGTGAACAACTTCACGACTCAGGCGAGCGTTGAACGCAATCATGCCACGGAGGATATGTTCGTCAAATTCCTTGTACTGCTCCCGACAGACAACCAGCATGTCATCCGGAGTCAGTTCCTCGACGTAAACCTTCGTGAAACGATCAAGGAAAGATTTCGGGAGGCCCTTCCTTCCACCACCTTGGTGCAACGGGTTTTGAGCAGCAAATACTCGAAACGAGGGGTGACAGGTAAAGCTGCGTCCCAGCTCGGGTACGTAAACCGTGCCGCGATGATCCAATACCGCATTCAAGCCTTCGAGAACCGCCTGAGGTGCGAGATTCATTTCGTCGAGGAGAACCCAGTGACCCTGTTGCAAGGCTTGAAGGAATTCCGCGTCTCTCCAGGCAAACTCTCCTGGTGCACCATTTTCCACAGGTAGGTCAGATCCGAACAAGTCTATCAGATCCGTCTGGTCCGAAAGATTGATGCGACACAGGCGGTATCCTGCAATCTTGGCCAGTGCAGTGATGAGGGAAGTTTTTCCAACTCCCGGACTCCCCTCCAGGAGGATTGGCTTGCGCACTTGGTGGGCTCTTACCACTCGGAGAACATTTTCGTGAGCAGTCGGGGCCTGGAGATTGAAACCGTGGTTCATGGCGTTTTCTGGTCCCTTTGGGAGTGGGAAAGGGCCGAATTGGACGAAGATAGACGGATCATAGGAGAAATGAGACATATCCGTGGCGCTGAACGGGACAAGCTGGTGCAGCTTGCTAACGGCCTCATCCTTGATTTGCTGTAGAACCTGCAGAGAGAGCGTGGCGGTTTGTGGCAAAGAACCGAGTCCGTCCAGAAAGGTCATATGGGCAGCGTGGTGCTGGACTGCGAATGAATTCCGGATTCAGAGAAGAATAAGATAGACTTACGAAGGTCTCGCCTGCTGGCATTCTATCCTCTACATTGGGAAGGAATACGGCGTTCGAGAACGCAACCCATGCCTGGAAAAGGAGTGAGAAAGAATGCATTGGAGTATATCCAGAGGTTTCTTACTAGCATGTCCCGCAGAGTACAAATGGAACGGTCGCCGATTCTCTCGCGTAGCCAATCGGTAAAGTGCAAAAGTGGCGCAGTAAAGGCTTTCAACGGGTCATGGGCCCAGGAGCTCTCAATGATCATCTGAAGATCAGAGGGGTCGTCGACTGTGGGCACCCAAATCTCCGTGAAACGATTCCGAAGTGCAGGGGATAATTCCTTCTTCCCGTAATCACCCCCCGGATTCATGGTTGCCAGAAGTTTGAAGGAATCATTAGCGCGCACGGCAGGATATTCACCGCCCGTACCCCCTCGTTCGGCAAGCACAATGGTTCGCTCGGGCTCTAACACGCTGTTAAGCCTCTCGAGCACCGAGTCGTCGGCCAACGAGATTTCATCGAGCAAGAAGACATCGCCACCACTCATGGCTCGGATGAGGGGACCATCATGCCATTCGAACAGGGCCTCAGAGGTAAGTTTCTCCTTCGACTCTCGCAGAGCAGCCACCAGCGAGGGATCGAGATCGGTTTTCAAAAGTGCGGAGATCTGTTCAAGGATCCCCTGTGCATCCGTGGGAGGGCTAGGGACACCAGTGCGAGAGAGTAGAGACAACACATCGCGAATAGCATCCAAAGAAGCTGTTGCGCGGTTGCGTACTGGTCGCAAACCACCAATCAGGTCTGCCGTTTCCGTGTTCTGATGACAGCTGAGTGTGTGCAGGCGCTTGGAGACGACCTCAGCATACAATTGACAGACAGATGTCTTGCCAGAACCGGTCTCTCCGACCAACAGAACTGGCTCGTTGAACCTCACAGCCCTGGAAACCAGAACGAATAACCGTCGCATAGCGTGAGTCCAAACGATTTGTGGGGATGAAGGTACAGGGCATCCGATGTATGCTTCTACTTCAGGGCCACGCAGCTTGTAAAGGGACTCCTCGTTGATTTGAACCTTCATGACCGCCTCTATGACTTCCTTGACCATTAGCTTGTCTTCGGTGCGCCGAGCGCGTTCGGCGAGAAGCATGTACCCATTTTCCGCGAGTTCCTGATAACCCACAGCATCTCTGCCAGCCCACCTGAACAAGTCCCGCAGGGTGGCAAAGCCTTGTTTGCTTTCGAAAACACGCCCAGTCTGACGGCGCTTCTGTAACTCTCGAAAGACAGTGACGATCCGTTGCCCATACGACGGAGCAATCCGACATCGTTGGCATAGGATGGATTCTAGCTCTGCTTGCGGTACGTCTTGAAAGTGAACTTCTAGGAAACGATTGCGGAAGGCACGCGACAGAACTTTTCGACCAGCATATATGCCCGGCGGATTCTGAGTAGCAAAAAGCATGAAGTGAGGGTGAGGGCGGACAACTTCGTGAGTTTCCGGAATGACCAGTTCGCGATTGTCATCCAGTAATCGATTCAGGGCCTCGAGGACATCCGTCGGTGCCAGGTTCAACTCGTCCAAAACAATCCAGTGGCCGCGTCTGAGAGCATGGACGAGCAATCCATCTTTGAATACCAGCTTTCCGGTGACTGGGTCGGAAACGTAAGATCCAATGTATTCCTGAATATCAGTGTGCTCGTGGTTATTGATGCGAATGAATTGATGACCAGTTCGGCGGGCGAGGTATTCAACTGCACTGGTTTTTCCACTGGATGTTGGTCCTTCGATGAGCACAGGAAAACGACGAGTGAGGACAATGCGGGAAAGATCAATCAACTTCTTCTCTACAGAAGGAGTCATGATGTAATCCTCAACTGAATCGATTTCAAGTGGACCCTTCTCGAGGTAAAACGGACCAAATTTGACGAACTCGTCGGCGGAGCGGGATATAGGATGCGAGGGTTCCTTTGTCAACAAGGATTTAGGATTGCGAACCCCAGCGAGGATGTGCTTGTGAGCAAGATTTGTGACAATATCGGCACTGGGCCCGTCGAGCACCATGGTAAATGCCATTAAACAGCCTTCCCATAACGCTCGTCGTAGGCCATACGTTGGGGAGATGTCGGCTGAAAACGTAAGAGCACGAGCGAGCGTCCGCATGCTGTAGTGAGGTCGATGATTTGACCCGTCCGCCAACCGGCGATCCTCCGCTAGTTCTTTGAGAGCGGCATAGAAGTCTGCGACATTCATGATTGCAGCTTTATCTCCAACCGCACAATGACCAATATATTGGTGGATGATACTAAGCAGAGTCTCGCGATCAGCGTCCGGCGGAGGAACGTCAATCTCGGTGAACCGTGCTCTGGTATTAGGCGGAAGGTCTTTTTTCCCAACGTCCGTGGCAGGATTCATGCAGGCAAAGAGGCGAAAGTTAGGGTGTCGGGGAATCACTTCCAAGGAACCCTTCTCAGTCAAAGAGATGGATGCCGTTGGACCGCTGAGAAGCCCAGTAATGCATTCAAGGGTTTCTGAACTGGCCAGGTTGATTTCGTCGAGAAGTATCCTGGTAACGGATCAGACACAAGCTGAGAATCATTACAAGCAAACATACCAATCGCCAGAGCGGAGCGCCTTGACAAGGGGACCCTCCACGAAATCGAAAGCGAATTTGCCTTGCCCTTGAGCATGCTGAATGTCAAACTCGTCGATGTCACGTTGGAACTTATCCCAAGCCTCCGCAGAATGTCGAAGCAGTGTTTGATCGACTTTCCTCCGTTTCCTCGGTCCATCCAGTTCGGTGGATTCCCTGGGAAAATGTTACTGGAAGCCAAGCCATCGTATCCTAGACGCTTACTGTGTCTCTTCGTTAATTTTTGACTCGATCCGCTCCCTGGCAAGCCGCACAGACTCCCTCCAAAGAGCCACCACTCTCCTCCATTTGCCCTCTTGTACCGCTTTCCTGACAGACTCCTCGAATTTGAAATTCTTCTTCCGACTGAAGGTATTTCCAAAGAGATTCAAGAACTCTGCTTGAAGCTTCGAAGCAGGGATACGAGCATCAACTGGTTTAAAACCACCAAGTATGTCTGAGGATTCCGTCTGATGGGAGAGATTGAGTGAAATCAAAGGTTGGCGGAGTAAAGAAGCAAGATGTGTGATAGCACTGGTCTTTCCAGTACCAGTCTCCCCAGTCAAGAGGACAGGTTCGCGAAGAGTTATAGCAATAGCAATTCGTGAAAGGAGGCACACAGCAGGTTTATGCAACGCAAAAGGACGAGTTGGCGCAATGAGAAAAATCGACTTTGGAGGTCGAGCAGAGAGACGTACACGGCCAATACCAACTGTAGTGATATCACCGTTTCCGTCTCTCTCCTCCTCGAACGCGGGAACTCGCCTATTAAGAGCCCATTGACGACGTTCAGGGTCTATGCCGAGGTGATCAGCAACAAGAGTTGCGATACGATCGGAGTGGGCTTGGGCTGCGGCTGTAAGAGCACCTGTGCCAAAAAAGACATCCCTGGCTTCGAGAAAAAGTTCTTCTCGAAAAGAAAGGTTGGGGAAGAGCGTGGGAATGAGAATGACGTCCTGGGTGGTGGTCTCCGCATTCGTGGAGTTATGGGATGAGGGGACGAGTGCTTCTAGCCGACGGCAATACTTTTCTAGATCTCTCAGACCGACAGACCTACTCGAAGCCATCGTCCCCAAACCCTGAACACCGGCCCAGATTTGTATGATTGCCTGTACCAGCAACTGCCCTAATCGAGGAAACCGGGATTCCATGATCGTCTTGACTTCGTCCAACGATGGCGCCTCGACGATGAGTTCCTGGAACTTGTGGGCTCCATAAAAAGATGGGCTTGTGAAGCTTCCGCTGGTCGATGGAATTGTTGAACGCGTCGCGAAGATAGCAAAGCGTTCGGAAGCCCTCACCCTGCCTCTGTTTGGAACATCTATACTCGCGCGATTGCCAATCCATGTACCGGGAGCCAGAGACTCGGCTAGGGGCTTGATAAGTCCCAACACTTCCATGCTCGCGCGGTCGATATCTTTGAAGACCAGCCACTTGCCCTCCCTCATGGCACGAACGAGCACACCATCCTTCCATTCGAATGCTCCTAGTTGCGTCGGAGAGGAAACGTAGGATCCGAGCAGTGTACGAGGGTCAAGCGATGTGTCGGCAAGTTGGACGGTGACAATCTGGTCATCCACCCCGGGGTACACTAGAGATGCAAGTTGCGAGAGGAAAAGTGACTTTCCGGACGACGGAGGAGAGGTGATGAGAGCAGGCAATCGAAGAGAGACAAAAATGGCAAGCTGTCGCAACGCGTTTATTGCTGAAGGCGTTTCCACGACGTTAACGGGAGAAGGAAGAGAGGGACAAGATTTCAGCATGAGGATGCCGTGGATATTGGCTGTCCATGGGCTGGCAAGGGATTTGTAGAACATGGTAAAAATGTACCGAGAGGAAAGACTTACGACAGGTCGCTGCTCGTTAACAGTTGAATTCTGTCATTTTCAGGCGAATAGAAATCGGAGCCGGCAGCAACAGAGTTGCGGCCCTGATGGACTCGTTTGAGTTCCAGCATAGGCATCAGCCATCCATCGATGGTGATTCGAGTCCCGTCTATATTTTCCCCGTACGCAAGTGAGCAGTCGACCACACCGGGCTCACCAAGAAATCGGGTCTCCAATTGGGTGCGCTCCACTTCAGCCATGCCTGTGTGTAGCGAATAACACCTGATTGCCAAGTACTTAACTGCAGCGTCGGGGTGAGGAGTAGTGAAGAGAGTTGACAGATGCGATATGGGCCATAGGAGATCGCCAGGAAGTAGACGGTTGGATCGAAACAAGCGATAGTAAGCAAGAAGGACACGTTGTAAACGTATAGCGTCCAACGTGACGATCGTCTGACACTCTTCCACGAGATGCAATGGGCCTTGTGAGAGATATGGCAGGTGCAAGAATGCGGACAAAACCCTACGGGGATAAGTCAGAACTCGGAAGACGAAAAGATCAGTGGACTAACGGAAAAAGTTCCTCGTGGATTTCGATCAATGTGCAGAAAGCTACGAATCTGTCTTCGAGGTCCTCTTGGTCGTGTAGCCATCTGGCGCACAGGTCGATCAACAATGGTCGAAAAAGGGCTGATATCGGCACAGTAAGCGACGGAATAGCAAGCAATCGCGACAGCGTTGAAAGCAAGTCTTTTGGTGATGATGCAAGTGATATTTGATTCGGATAAGGAGAGTCTGACGGCAAGAGGGCGAGGAATGCTCGCGTCTGTTTTGAGAGATCAATTGCAAGAGGATCATGAAGCGACATGATGATGCCAGGAGAACTGGCAAGTCGCGATGATTTTTTACTTTGCTTCGCGCACGTGACCTCAATGAACTTATCACAGCCTCAAGTCGGAACAAACCCCTTCATCGCATATACAGATGGTCAGAAACGCGAAAATCCTAGACATCAGAGGCCAAAGTCTCAAGATCAACACCGCAGACGATGTTTTGCCGCTCCTCAAGGGCTTCGATCCCACATCAATCGAAGAGGTTCATCTGGGAGGCAACACCATTGGTGTCGAGGCTGCACAGGAGTTTGCAAAGTTTTTGGAGAAGACGCAAAACCTGAAGGTACTTTTACTTTTCCCTTGTAACCTCTGCTAGTTCTCAATCGCGATCCAGGTCGCAGACTTTGCTGATATATTCACTGGTCGTCTCATCTCCGAGATCCCCGATGCACTTAAGGCTCTATGTGACGCTATTGAGCCCAAATCAACGCTCGTGGAAATAAACCTTAGTGACAACGCTTTTGGTGTTCGCTCTGTCGAACCTCTGCGCAACCTCCTCGAAACCAACCGTTTCGAGATCCTCCGGCTGAGCAACAACGGTCTAGGCCCAGAGGCAGGAACTATGATTGCGAACTGGCTAAAGAAGTCGGCAGAGCTGAGTAAGGAGAAGGGTCTGACATCGAATCTGAAGACGATCATCTGCGGTAGGAATAGGCTTGAAAACGGATCCGCATCGGCATGGGCAGAAACATTTGCTGCACATGGAACGCTGGTAGATGTCAGGCTTCCGCAGAACGCCATATGGACCGATGGGATACAAGCTCTAGCCCAGGGCTTATCCAAGTGCCCGAACATACGGTATCTTGATCTTCAGGACAATACGTTCATCAAGGATGAAGCCATGGGAGCGGTCCACGAGTGGGCTCGTGCCCTGACAAAGATGCCTGCATTAGAGACTCTCATCCTTTCGGACTGTGTATTGTCACTCGAGGATGTTGACGAGGTGCCGCTTGCTCTGCAGAAACTTACAGAGGGGTCAAACCCGAATCTGGTTACTCTGGTGCTCCAGAATAACAACCTTAACGCGTCGACTTTCAAATTTTTGGCAGAATCACTGGCTTCTTTACCAAAGCTGAAGAGGCTGGAACTGCAATGGAATGATGTTGATGAGAACTCGGAGGATCATGTTGACGCCATCCGACAAATTATGAAGCAGCGCGGCGGAAAGTTTTTCATGGACGAAGAGGAAGAGGAAGAGGAAGAGGAAGAGGAAGAAGAAGAGGAAGAGGAAGAAGGTGAGGAGGAGGAGGAGGAGAAGGAGGAAGGTGAGGAAGGTGACGTCAAAGAGGTCGAAGGACAGGCACCATCAGCGGAGGCGAGGAAGCCCGAGGTGGATGAGGAGGAAGTGGACTCGCTCGCTGACATCATGAGCAAAGTCACCATGAATTGACCTGGTCGACATGCCTAAGTCGGACAAGTTGATCGCGCTTCACATCGTTGCGGATCTTGGCCATTGTATACGCTGGTTATGTAGGAGGGTAAAGGGCATGTATACCACTAAGTCATTAATTACCTGACGGAAGAAACGAGTGTTGATATACCATTATAACTCTTCACCGCGGACGAGCAGATAATCAGATTCTAGTCAAATTCAGAGCTGCACCACTTAAAGTCATCGCTACCCTGATCGACCTGATTTTGCCCCTCCTGGATTCATCGATACGGAATGTCGAGCAACAAGGTTTACAAATCTTCGTCTAGCCCTTCCGTCAAACCAGGCTCCAATATTCTCTGACAAGAACCTTGTCATGCATTAAGTACATAACTAATCGTCCCTTTTCCAATTCCTGAGCCGTTCCAAACGGATATCAAAGATCTCCTCGATGAGCTGGAAGTACGGGATCGACTGGATCGCCTCTTTGAAAGAAGGAAGGAATTCTAAGGGTTTTATCCACCTGAGTCTCAAGATACGACTCAGGCGTGAAGGAGGAAAAACCAGGACCATGGGTTTCCAATCTACGAGATGGCCCGTCAGTATTAGGAAAAGAAGATACTTGAAGGTTTACTGACTGCAAGGACTCCATAACATATCTAGCCTAGACGGAAGATGCAAGCCTTGACACTGACTACCTGTGAATGGTAAGCGAGCGTTTGCCGGCGTGCATTAATGATCACATACAATTGATGGTATCGATAAAGCGATCGTCGAGCATGACGGATCTCCGCATAGTTGGTGCTCTCCCTCAAGTGGGCAACGTTTGCTGTCTTGTAAAGCTGTCTTGGGTCGCTGTTCACCATGTATGAAACCACTGAGAATCGGAGGGATGCAAAAATGATGGAAATTTTGCTCTAAAGGCGTCTAATGTGACCGCTGGTCCACCCCAGACAAGACAGACATCATCTATACCAAATCCTACGCGTGACCCTTCAGATGGGCAAGGCGTTAGCATGACATTTAGGTACTTACGTGAAGGTCGCGACGTTTATTAAAGCCCATCTGGCGAGATCCAAGAGGAACTTGTCTGCTCAGGATATCCCAAGTTCGATAGAAAGACTGTTTGTTCCGCAACGACTGATTCTCTGAATTGTGTGTGATACTCACCATTGCCGAGTCCTCCTGGTCCGTAGTACTTGGCTGAAAGGAGCCAGAACCAGTACACATATTGCCGAAATTTTAGAGATTCGGTGATTGAAAGTGTACGCAAACTTCGAGGATGAAATGAAACCCTGTAAACTCTGGAAGTCGGGAAGGACCATTAGGACACAGTCCGTGAGATCAGTGTTGAACGAGAATGTCGGTAAGGACCTGGAATTGAGCATGACGGCCAGTCAAGACTTGTAATTCCAGCCCCTATCCTTTTTGGACAATAAGTACAAATACAAATACAAATACAAATACAACATAACATCGACCTCGCTCGTCTTCTCATTCAGCAAGCTGGGGAGTGTGCTCAAGTTCCTGAACCACGTTGTTGTCAAAATCATGAAGGAGTCGGTTTGTCGATCATCCAGAGCTGTGACAGTGCCACGAAAATATTGAAGAATCCGCCGGTTGGAGGTGTAGCGACGTCGACCACGACAGAAGGGATTGTCTGCCTATCCGAATATAAATGTGGCATTTCATATAATCACGATCGTTTTGCCTCTTTCACACCCACCCACACACACGTACGACATCATGGGCGAAGACTGTAGCCAAACGCTTGTCATCAGGCTACATGTGTATTCGTACACTTGAACCTCCTATATTCTCCGATTACAGAAGGGAATCATCAACCTCCATAGGGCCAAATTCCTTGCTCGCAGCCTTCTTTGGAAGGAGCGACATCCATTTGTCTTCCTGATCTCCGGGCCTTTCCTTCCAAGATATCTTTCGCCCTCGAAATGCCAGTCATAGTTTGCTTGGACCCACTGACCTAACCCATTGCAATATTCCTTCACCTGTGAATTCAAAGGCTCTTCCCATCGGGGAAGCGATGCCATGGCAGCAAGGAACTTCTCTCCAAGCCCCAAAACATGGTCTTGGACCCACAGAATGGCCCCATTCACGTCTGTAAGGTGCTCGTTCATTACGCACGTTATGATGTTGTTGAGATCGTCTCCTCGCATTTGCTCGACATTGTAGGAAATCATGTCCTTTCAAATAGTGGTGAAAGTGGTTGTGTCAGCATAGTACGGAATGTGCTCTTAACTTCACTGACATTACAACAAGCGATCATTTCAGGGGACACTTGTACCATTTCTTGAATAGCGGGGAGTGACATCACTTCGTCTGGGATGTTAAATCCCAGCTCGTTCATAGAAAAAAACGGTACTATTCCAACAGTACGACGTCGCAGCCTGATATAGCTTTTGACATCAAGGATGCGGTGTTGCTCTTTGTTGATGTTCTCCTCGGCGACACTCTCCAAATAGTCATCGAGGTTCCGGAGAAATCTCTTCTGTGTAACTTCTGTGGCGTTCTGCATGTTGTTTACCCAAAATCTACAATCAGGTAAGTATCATGTCGAAACTTCCAAGGAATGAAATGAAACACTTACTGACGGGCCATTTCCCCAAAGATCGACTCTTCTCTCGGACGTGGTGTATGAGGATTCCGAATAGCATGGAGCATCAGCTCTTTTTCCTTTCGAACCTCAGAGGGAGTGAGCCTCTCGAGATAGTGGTCAGCCGCGAACAAGAAATGCATGAGATCGCATGCTGCTCTGCCATGCTCTGAAAACAGCTAAGTAAACAATCATATCGGTATGTAAGCGGCTCACCTCTGCTCAAGGTTGGGTGTGCCGAACAGGTGAGGAGGGCTGCCAAACTAGATGAGTATGCAGACAGGGAAAACGTTACAGAACAGGGAAACACTTACAATAATTCAATCGATCTACGACCTTCTGGACTTCGGGAGAGTACGGCTGCAAGCCAGCCACCCAAGCATCAGACTCCTTCTTGAGTTCTGCATAATGAGAGTTCATTTGACGAGACCATGGCCATAGGCTGGCTCGGAGTACATCTGGGATGAAAATTTTAGGGACTCCATTGCACCCATTGGTATTCTTATCCAGGCACAGCTCTTGTGGAGTGCTGGATTTGTCCATGACGTTCTTGTGCTCCTCGACAACCCAGACAAATGTATCGTGGAAAACGAGATGGATGAACAGATCTACACCGGTGAGTGCACCGAGAGGAAGAAGAAGAGTGAAATGATACACTCGAATGAGTAAGTTATAAAACCTGTTTCCAATCGGGGAAGGCGGGGTCCAAGCATTTGCCCGTATCTCAGGCTCTAGAAAATGGCCTGATTTGTTGCACCGATCTAAAAAACTACGCGAGGAGGGAGGCAGCCTCCCCGAGGAAAATTAAACTCGTTTTGGATCCAGGTTCTTCCGCTAGCCAATCAAGGCTCGTGAATCAACTCCGACTCCTCTGCAGATCCCCAATCAGAACTTTCGAATGCAACTTAGAAGGAAAAAGGAGTTTAAGTTGGGCACTTAGAATTGTCACTGGTTTCTAGCGATTCTCCGCTAAACGAGTACCGTAATGGACCAAGGCTTGGCCCTCTTATTTGAGAGCTGTGATTGGAGGAAAAGCCACAAACGAACCCGTACTAATACGAAAACATCGTTAGGCGAAGTCTCCCGACTCTACTTACCGTTAGTACCACTCGGAGTCTTTATCGGTTAGCAATCATATTTTAGTACTAATCTACGATTTACTCACTAATACACAATAGCTGCGCGTGCCAGGATTGGGCGTTTTGATTGGCGGATAAGCTCGGGAATTGCTCCTTTAGACCATTGCTATATCCTCACACATCAATGCATCAGACTCCACTGATGGACTGGAATGGACTGGCAACGTTCGTGCATTCTTCCGAAATGCCTACATATGTAACCTTCGATCGATGCAAACACAAACTTCCAAAGCTCCACGTTTCCTCCGGCAGTACGACAGATCTGGATCTAGCCACAGCTTGGTCACGTCTGGCCCAAGTGCGATGTTAGGTGAAATGAACCAATCGGCCCGCACATTCGTCCGCCATAATGCCACCTCACTCGTTCAATTTCCTAGATCCGAACCGCACGAAAATCTCCGGTGTGAGAACCAACAATCGTTGTGTTACCAAACAGCAGATGGTATTAAACGGGATACGACACTGAGGATCGGCAGCCAGGTGTTCAGGGCGATCGACCCTCTGCAGGTTTTTGACGGACAGGAAATAGAGATTGCTACCTTGCCTTACAAACCATCCACCTCCCTTCGACTCCTTCCTTGGGCCGCAGTTGCCCATCCCGGCACCTCTCCCGTACCCATTCGTCAAACCTCACGACAGTCGCCTCGGAGCCAAAACTGTCAAAAAAAAGTCGTTTCCCCAACCACAGCTGTGTCTCATCCGACAAAGAGATCTCCCGGTATGCATTCCGAACGACCCTCCAGGATTCGTCACGTGCTTTCAGTCGGAGGCGGGAGACGAGCTCGTGGACGGCACTTCGGGGTAAATCGCGGACTCGGAGCACAGCTGAAGCACCGGTATTCGAGGGTGGAACGGGTCGCGACGGGGGAAGTAAGTGCTCGAATGCATCGGGCTGCGATAACTGTTCGAATTGAACGAAGTTTCGTGTGCGCAAGCTTCGAGCCAGTGTTGAGATCCACAGGTATGCAGAGGACGATCGTTCCAGCAAGTTTGGAGCAAGGTATTTGATCCGTTCCAAATAAGATCGTTGGGAAGGGAAGGAGATGACGAGTTGGTGAATAAGCGAGATTAATATGCTGGTGAAGCGAAATGGCTGCGGAGCGGAGGTTGTCGAATAGATATCCGGCACAAGATGTGAGAGAATAGAGGTTGTCTGCACTGAAGAGTCGAAGACGACTGATAAGTAAAGCGAAGTTTCGTACACTGGAGTAATGGTTGTGAGAATCCGGGGAATAGCATATATTGAACGTTGAGGGAATAATTTGCTGACCTTCCAGCGCAAACCCATCTTTCCGACCAGACGCGAATAGTCCTTCGCGTAGTTTGCCTGTGTGAGATGTCCACAGCTAGTCAACCGCACCGATTGACACGATGACAATAATCTCAACCTCACTCACGGAACAATGTCAGTATGTTCTCCTGGTGGTTTTTTTTCTGTTTCTGTTCCGATTCTATTCGTGGCTGAGTACTGGGAGATTTGGTCTTGTAGAAATCCCAGTATGCTTCAAGCTGCATCGTCGAATGAATATCGGCGTCACAGCGGTTCATCAAAGCTTCAGCTCAGAGCCGCGACGCACTTTCTTGTCGATGAATATTCTGAACTCTTCCTGCGTCTTGTACCCCTTCAATCTAGTCCAAGGCATCTCAGTATCATCAAAGACAGAAACCACGGTGCAGCGTGCTCACACGTCACCGTCCTTTTCAACACCACTGCTCCGACTGACAGAAGCAATGCATTCCATGCGACGATCATGATCGCTTGAGTTATCGTCCCCTCGACTGCTCTTTCTAGTATTAGCTGGTCCTCCAAGCTGAGCACTTGGCGAAGCGAAATGTCGACCTTGTCCGAGTCTTCGTGATGCCCTACGAGATGACCTCATCATAAATACCTTTTGCCAGCGTAAAGTAAAAATCCAAGCTCGATGGTGGGAATTCCCTTGTTTACATAAAGTACACTCGCTCGGATTCTCGATACAAACTGTATTGAATTTTTCCGATCAAGCCAGTAAAACATCAACGTTCAACGTTCAACGTCCAGTATCTACATCTCATCAGTAAAGTCATACGAGGCATCCAAATCAGCAATCCGATCACATTAATCTTCTCTCCTCTAGCCATGGGATCTGATTTCCGTTCAAATCCATTCGCCCTTGAATGCCCTCAAATAGATTGTCTTGACAATGTGGATGACAAGAGCGTAACCCGCAATTATAGCGAGCAAGTATGTGTAGAACATTGGTTCGGGAGGCGTCAGTCGTAGGGCCGTGTTGATCTTGGGAATATACGGAATAGCCATTGACACGCAAGCCATCCCAAAAGTCACTAAGATGACAGAGAGAGAGGCTCGGGATTGGATGAAAGGAATCTTGGGGGTCCGGAGAAACTGAATGATGAAAAGCTGCGGGAAACTATAAGTATGGGCCACGCGAGGAATTCTAGATATCGTACCTGGGTAAGAGAACCTTCCAAAAACCAATTTGTCTGTGCAAGTGGTACCAGCGGAGAATCTAAGGTCCGGATCTTGTAGTGGAACCTTGGACCAAAGTTAAGTGTATGTAATTAAAGCAATCGAATAGCTTACCAGTTGATGCAAAATGTGGTGATGTCGAACGGACTGGAGAAAGGACCCAAACATATCATGAACCGAATGATAGACCATGCACTCCACGTCCTAGGGTATTCGAGATACTCGGGATCGACGTTATCCCTGGCATGGATAAGTTTATTACCTAGGGAGAAGAGGAATGCTACCAACCAAGGAATGGATCCCTGAGAGAAGTCATAGAGCAAGTTCTGTATCAATAGCTGCAGGGGCAACATCGGCTGGTAAGGTAGCCAAGCTGAAGCAACTGTGGGTTTGCAATGTCATGGCAAATCCCTCCGCAAGACCATAGAACTTACCCAGGACCGAGAAGACATTTCCGAAGTTCGATGAGCAAGCCATCTTGATGTACTTCATAGTGTTTAGTAGCCTTGTTACCCGCGTAAGCCTCATGATTGAACCGCTGAGTTAGAAACATACGTGATCCTGCCTTCGACTACGCCCCGGGCGACAACGCCGAGACTCTTCTCCAGCAGGATAACGCCCGCCGCCTCTTTGGCAATCTCGGTTCCCGAATCCACAGATATCCCAACGTCAGCACCGCGAATAGCCAAAGCATCATTGACTCCATCTCCCAGGAATGCAACAGCGCGACCGCCGCGACCAGCCCGTAAAGCCTTCACCACATCGAGTTTCTGGTATGGCGACAGCTTTGCAAAGATAATCGCGCGCTCTATTGTTTCCTGCAGAAGATCACGATCCTTCGCAAGTTCAGCAAGTTGGGGTCCTGTAACAATCAAACTCGACTCGTTAATACATGCGGATGACATATCGGATGCTGCTTCTTCATCCTTCGGGGAGCGTGCGTCAACGACCTTCGTAAGGTTGACAGGGTTGAAAAGTCCGAGATCACGGGCAACTTTGGCAGCTACCGCCGGGACATCTCCGGTGAGAATTCGCACCTGGACATGAAGACTGCCAAGTCTTTGGATTGCCTCAGCAGCATCAGGCTTCAATGGGTCCGACAAGGCGACGAAACCAACGAAAACCAGGTCTTCTTCGTCCTCAGTGGAGATAACTCTGCCTGTCTTGATGGCGGCCTGACGACAAGCAACGGCAATCAAGCGAAGCCCATCCTCGTTCAGTCGCCTGGCAGAATCGAGAATCTCAAGGCGATCAACTTCCGCTAATGTGGTGGACGATGAAGAGTCGAATAGGATGCTCCCCACGGGCTTCGAAAATTCTTCCTGCTTCAAGGCAGAAACGCACCGCTCTAAGACTTCCTCCACAGCCCCCTTCGTTATTAATAATGCTTCTCCTTCACGGGCAGAGGGGTGGCATGCGAGGATTGAAAGCATGCGACGTGTGGAGTCGAATGGAACTTCGCCGAGTTTGCACCAACTATCTTGTTGAACGTCACTATAAGAACCCTTCTCGTCTTCGCCGATATAGTCCAAGATGGCGTGGTCGATAGGACTGCGGGACCCCGTTTGAAGCGAGGAGTTGATGAAAGACAATTGGACCGGGAGGCTTGACACTTCGCCTTTCGCATTGACCGACTTCGTGATACGAACGAGGTCAGCAGTCAATGTGCCTGTCTTGTCGGAGCACAGGATGCTGACCGCACCCAAATTTTGGATGGCATCGAAACGCTTTACGATGACTTTTTGCTTTGCAATGCGAACCGCTGACAAGGCCAAGTTAGAGGTCTTTATAATTACGAGTGAATAATCGACGGCTCAAAGAAAACGAAAAGGCACCCACAACTATCATGGGAAGCATCTCGGGAGTAATCCCCACTGCGATCGCAATGGCGAACATGATGGCCCCTTTCCAATCTTTGCTGACCGCTCCTTGGACGATAAACACAGCTGGCGCCATGACCTGCAAGGTAAAGGTTAGTAAAAGTTGAAGGGCAAAGAGAAACAAGGTTTCACACACCGCCATGAAACCCAGGAGCACATAGCTAACTTTCTTGATGCCTATCTGGATGGCGTTTTCTGGTCTTTTCTTGTTGAGCTCTTCGGCAATGGCAGCCATGTAAGTGTCCTTTCCAGTAGCCACCACAATCGCGCGACCGTTCCCAGCTGCAACCGATGTACCACCCAAGCAGACGTTATGGTTGTCTAAGAGATAGAATGGCTCAGACTCGTCCAATGCCTTGACACGGACGGTTTTGTCGATTGGCAATATTTCTCCTGTGAGGGACGCCTGCGTAACGGTCAAAGCCTCGGCAGAGATGACAATACAGTCCCCAGGGAATACGTCACCACCTGTGAAACAGATTAAGCTGAGATGCCATGCAATAGTAAGAGTACATACTGGCAATAGCAATGACATCCCCGGGAACTATGCGTCGCAGATCAACCTCGATCTCCTTCGGCATGGAATTCACGCGACGAATAACGCGAACGCGAGTCACGATAGACTTAACCAGTTTGAGTGCTTGAACCATAGACTTCATTTCTTGCCAGTACCTATGCGAGGAGGTAGCAAGTTTTAGCAAAGTTAACAACCTTGTGAAAAGAAAGGGCACCTCAATGCGGTGGAAGCAACGACCATGGCCATCATAACCACAAATGTCGGCAAGGAATCCGTTGCAACGTTGACTATTGCGAGGATCGTCAGGAGTACGTTGAAGGGATTCCAAAGAGCAGTCCATAAGATGACCAGGGCGGCCAAGGGGCGTTCGCTGACTGGTACGTTCAAACCATGGACATTGAGAATCTCAACAGCGGCTTCCTCTGATAATCCATCACGGCACCATGTGGGCTCGAGTCTAGATGGACAATCAGATAAGATGATGGACGAGGGCTTGCAAAGCTCACTCGAATATTTCCGCGGCAGACACACGAGCAAACCGGGCGAGCCTCGCAGTGAGCTCGGCCTCTTTCGTCCCGGACCCGCCGGTGGATATATCTGGACCATGCCTTTCCGAATTTCCACCTCTGAAGCGGGTGGGAACGAATCTCGAAGCAAGGATGGCATCAATTGAGAACCGCATTATGAGAATCCGTTTTGGGCTTGTATATAGATCAACGTAGAGACAGTCAACTGGTGCAAAACACCTACTATTGTTTCGTGCGTTCAAGGGTGGGTTACCTGCGGAATCGAGCAGACTGGAACAACGAGTTAGACAATGGGCAGAAGGCAGAGAGGGAGAGCAACGAACAAAGGCGTTGGTAAAGGCGTACAAAAACTCCCATCTGTTGGATAGTGTCTCTGAAGAAAGAGTGAAAACAGTCCATTATGCAGGCTTTATAGTGCTGGCAGAAAACTTTCGAATCTCCGACGCGACAGGACCGCTCCGGAGGGCCGCATGGAAAGCACCCGGGCGTTAATGCTGAATTTGGAATTTCACCATTGGGTAAAGCAGTGTTGGCCAGTTACGGAAAATCGATCTATGATCTATGAATAAACATCCACGTCAAACTCATCTTCTCCTTGGTCAGTCCGAATCAGCTCATATACACATACCATTCGGTAATTCCAGGGCAAAGTCAAACATGCGATAATGGCGGATGTCAACGTACATACCACATCCAGCGCTGATCAGCGAGGATGCCGCGCAACACCCTGAGTGCGATTTGCGATTTGCGACCGCATGCCGAGCTCCACTGATCAACCGATGGGAGTTTCCTTGTGAACATCCCGGCGAACCGCGGGGACGGGAGCATAACTTTTGCCGGTTGCAGGGTGCAAGAAGGGCGGCTACAGCCGCTTCATGTACACGTCTTTTCATGCAGGCGGCAGGAGAAGGCAATCGTGGCTAGCAACGGCTATGAAAAACACATAGACACGAGGCTATTCCACAGATGGCCTGATGGACCACCGTATCGGCAGGAACTTGATGAACTCGGAGCATGCATGTAGATGTGTTCCAATTAGAAACAGTTGAGTATTTTTAACCATACCTGGTGATCGATCGGAACTGTTTGGATCCAAAGCCTTTGCCAAGCAATCGCGGAGTCCAAAATGTCGAGGTACACTCGTCGGTAATTGCATCTCATACTAGTAACACTTTCTCCTGCATGCTTCTACGGGTAGCATCATCGACGGACATTTGATGTAGTATGCGGAGGGCCGCAACGCTTTTGATTTCCGTAAAGTTGGCGTGAGTGAACGGCATCCGACGCAACCACACCTCGGCCGCGGCCTCCGAGTGCCCTTGATGCCCCACCTGCAGTCCAGATCTTGCTATTGTCGAAAAGATTCAGCTAATTTGCAAGCAAGCTACCAAAATCGTATTTCAATATGACATCATGATACTTACTGTGATCCCAAGGGTAGTTTGTTACATCGTGTCGTCGAGAAGGCAACCTTCAAGTCTTCCCGTCTACCGAGACAGACGAGTCCGCCTCTGCTTCCTCCTTGTCAGCCTCCCCCCCAACACATTTTTTTTGTCCTTGTATTTCCTCCGTTTCAGAGTCAGGTGAAGACCCTCGTGAGATCGTGAGAGACTTCTCCATGTCTCTCGTAATGCGATCCAATTCTTCACTGGCACCAGCCTTGACGTCCCTTTTCGCCACAGCCGGTTTAACGTCGACCTCTACACTGTCCGCGGTGGCTGTCCAAGCTCTCTGGAGTTCCTCCTCCCATCCGAGCTCCCGACACAGCTCCCGGACTATTTCGTCACACTTTCCTAACAAAACAACATCGTCTTGCCTATCAAAGTCTCCGACCTCAACCAAGTTGATTAGAACACGAGGGCAGTCGTCAGGCACCAGGTCCACCAGGGATGCGAACGGATGGACTGTCAGTGATGTTCCCATCACTATCAGCAGGTCAGCTCTTCGTAGCGAGTGGATGGATGTGTGGAACTGCGGTGGCAACTGACCGCCAATCAGCTAAAAGGCCTCAAGCAAACGAATGTCCAGGGATACGTACAGCCTCCCCAAAGAACACAATATCGGGTTTTACCAACCCATTACAGCGCTCGCACCGAGGTATCCTGGAATCGATGACAGCTTTCTTGATCTTTTCGTCATCGTAAGGGCGTTTGCAGTCAATACATTGCTGTGTGGCAAAACTCCCATGAGCTTCAATGATCTTCTTCTCTGGGACCCCCGCCCTCCGCTCAAGCGTATCAATGTTCTGGGTGAAGCATGTGTGGAGAAGATTATGCGCATGCAACACTTTGATGAACGAGTGAGTAATGGTTGGCCTATAGCGACCAGGGTAAAGCTCTTTTGCGAGCGTATAGACTTAGCGACGCAAGGTAACTTCAAACGCATGCACGAGTTACAAAAATGCGATAACTTACATGGTACAGGGTTCCTTCGAAAGAAATCTATTTGGAACACGGCCTCCGGGTATGGTAAACTAAGTCGAGCCAGGTTGGCCTGAAACGCGTTGGTCAGTCAGGGATGCGGTCTCTCGTAAGATGGCACTCGCATATAACCCTGTGGTGGTCGGAACAAATGATCATTATCGTGAGTCCTGACTTATCAGTGATGCGATCCACCCACCCACCTGTGTCCGGAGACCTAAAGTCAGGGATGCCAGCTGAAGTACTGACACCTGCCTGACCCTGAGTTTGTCGGTCCTCAGGGCGACCTAAGATAGCTCTTACCGGCACCCAGCTATACACAGTCTTTCGTTAATCCAATGAAATACTCGTAACGACGACGAACTCACCATAAGAAATACGTTCCGACAACTGTCGGACTTCATGTACTTGGCGACAGATTGGACATTATTTGCCTCTAGAGCCTTCGGGGATTTGTCATGAGGATAAAAGCTCATCATAGCGTAGGGCACTATCGACGATAGTGAGCGATCGCTTAAGCGCTTACTAGTTAACCTGCCAGGTGAGTCTAAGTTGTAGGCTGTGCGCCGCCGGAGATATCCGTGAGCGTGGTATGCTATGCGCTGATACACATGTACTAGTCACACTATGGATCACTGGAAGATAGTACTTCGAGCTTCAAGCTTCAAGGATCATAGTGATGCTACATACATATCTGTCGGTTGTTACCATCGAGATAACATGAAACCAGGAAGTTATGATGGATCAATTGATTGTATTTCGGCTTGGAGACAACTTGGAGATATATAAAAAGCACACTGGCAGGAAATTCAATCACGCGATAGCAGACCTGCACCGTGAACCACGGCATTTAATGTCACTGGCGGTCAACCAATCCTGCTTAATCGCTCATAGACCCCGCAAACTCTTGAACCGTCTGCTCGTGCTAAAATGATCGCGCGTGCTATTTTTGTTCTCTCATCACTGTACCTTGCTTACTAGTTTACCGGAGGGTCCACGATCAATCAACCCCTGACAGATGCAAACGGTCAAGAATGATATGACACGTTCCTTGGATTCGAATCTCCGCATCATCAACTTTGGATCGTCCACTATTTTCGGGGGACACTTTGAGGGTGGCCACGATCCAGGGAAAATCTAGCTGTCTATGCTATCAGCTTCGGAAATCCATCGATAATCCAGAAAAAAGACTGTGAGTACATGCCAACCCCAGCGGATTGAAGTTCGTCCCCTCCTCAGGAGGGCTTGATTAATAGACCGCCATTTGTTCATTTTTAGACCGGAATAACTTACGGATGGCGCTCCGTGTTAATTCTCTGTAGTACGTACGAGCCCGGAGGGCCGACACACCGCTGTCATTTGTTCAAAGCGTGCTCAAATGAGGCACTACGTATCTCTGCGGCGCGATTGTCGGAAAAGAGTAGTCAACTTGCGCTGTTTGCTTCTCCATCCTTGCAGAAATGTATAATACAAATTAGGAAACGGAAATGAATCTTTGTCAGTCTCGTTCATGAACTGATCTCTAATAGATTCGCCATCATACCGCGTTGATGTATCATTCAACGGTTTTCAACCTTGATAACGAGTCTTTAGCAGGTCGAGTGAGGAAGCAGCGGAACCCTTGATAAGATACCAACGAAAGGTCGCATACAACTTGAGCCGTGGAGTGTGTGTTTCCTGCCTTCTCGAAATGCATCAGAAGCTCAGAGTAATGATCTGATCATTTGACATGAGGCAAGAGTGGGAGATACAATCTCACAACCGCTGGGATTCCGGCTCTTGGGAAAGCTCCACGATTTGCTCGACGCCTGGGTACTCTGGTAAATCAAGCTGATACCTTTCCTCCATTTCCCTGGGATCAGCGTAAGAATACACCCTGGAGATGCAGGCGATGAGCAATTAAGGGCTCACTTGGGGACAAACCTCCCTCCAAGGAAGTGTCTTCCCTTGAAGGACCGCACCCCCTCCTTCGGCGCAGTCAAGCTTATCAATACATCAGGATAAATACCCACACCACCCTCATTTCCATTCTCTACATCCCACCCGCTAGGGATGTCCACTGAGACTATAGGTTTGTGAGAGGATGAAATAAGTGGCAAGACCTCGTCGAAAGGTGCGCGGACGGGTCCTTTGAATGAAAATCCAAAAATGGCATCCAGTATAACGTCGGACGATGAGAGGGTCGAACGAAACAGATCAAGTGTGGCGTCGGGGGGTAGAGACCCTATCTTCATGTTATCGCATTGTTTGTGGAGGCGCTGTTCCAGGTTTTCCAAATAAAATGGTTAGAAAGGCGGAACACACGGAAGACAGGACGACCTTGTAAATGTCCTTCGATCCCGGCTAGCGATCCATTGATGCTTGAGTCAGGACATCCATCTCTGTGCGAGACGACAGTCACCTTTGGCATATAGATCTTGGGTTCGTAGCCAAACATGCCTGAGCAAACATCGACAGTCAATGTTCTTGTGAACAATCGATCAAGATACGGGGACTGACTAAGGTGTCTTGCTGCTACTAGCCCATCGCCACCTTGATTACCAGGTCCGCAGCAAACAAGTACTCTTCGGTACTTCTCCTTGTCGTACGCTTTTGCAAGCGCTTGAGCGCATGCAAGCCCGGCCAGTTCCATCAACTGCAATCACGACATAGCAATCAAGATCATCTATTCGAGTTGGATGATTGTAACGCCTGGTACTAGTACACACCTGGTCAAGACTGAATGCCCCCCATGCATTCATGAGTTCCTCGTCAATCTAAGACGTCAGATCAGTCACGGCGCAGAAAAAAATTAATGTAATTTACCTGTTGGGCAAGTCTTGATGTGATATGACGGATCACCATGGTCGTCGTAGTCTTGGATTAGTTTCGGCAAGGCTAGTTGATCAGGGGCATTCTGTCTGACATAACTAACACGACCACACGTGATCTCGCTGTTACATCTTAACTACAACACAAGTGACACTAGCGCCTGATAGCGCAGATGTACAAGAAATGCAAGGTGGAACCAGAGGATAGTGAACCTTGAAAGGACTATTCACAACAAAGCAGGCTTCGCACAAACACGGCGATGTTCCTCCCAGTCTTTCTTCTGATGTTCAGGAGAGCAGTATTTGACCAACCTGCACTTGCTGCAGACGAGGCCATTCGTAGACGGCGTGTCGGTGCAGTCAGTACTGCTTTGAGATTCCTCGGAACACTCGCTACTTTCAGCATACTGTTGAGTCTCCTCGCTGAAGCAGACATCGCAATCGATCCAATTGCACATCTCCTTTGCTTTGATCTTCTTCCCATACCGACCGCCGCGCTTTATTGGGAGAACGGTTGCCCCTTCGACACCCCGCCTAGGAAAGCGAATCATTTCGCAGTCGTCACTGCAGGAGGGGTTTGGGCATCCGCTAGGGAAGTCGAAGAAAATGTCCTCCGCGGGGACAAAGAGGGGATGTGTGAAGAGGATTG
This sequence comes from Leccinum rimulosum, assembly GCA_038091395.1. Classification (NCBI taxonomy): domain Eukaryota; kingdom Fungi; phylum Basidiomycota; class Agaricomycetes; order Boletales; family Boletaceae; genus Leccinum; species Leccinum rimulosum. Next base: position 31,369 of record JBBPOJ010000023.1, read on the forward strand.
GGGAATAAGAGGTTGTCTGATGTGAGAACAAGATAATGAACGGCGGTCTCTTTTCGTAAAGTATTGCTCGAAAGGTAAGGTCAATCTGAGGAAAGCAGGGCAAACGCCGCTGCTCATGTAGCGTGTGACACAACCGCATGTCTGGGTATGATAAGGGTTCATGAGACATTGAAAAAAGGGGCCGGCGATAGACGACGAACGATTGTATTGGATTTGGTCTGCAATGCTCGGTTTACACGTCCGACCGCCATATGCATACCGACACACGAGTTTGAAATACTCAACAACGTCATCCATCTCTTGTCGCTTCAAATCTGTTACGATGATGTATGCATCGTCGCAGCCATGATCATGCATGGCACGTAACAGCATGAGCTCGGGAAGCTGACATGGGAGCGATGAACACGGACAACCCTGATAACGGAACTGAGTGACGTACCATTGTGAAAACGACGGGCATCATGGATAGTTTCCTTTCTAGCATTGATTTGTGATGGTAGACATGGGTGGTCCAGCTTCGGTCGAGAGGGATCAGACGACCAGTGTCGACTGTTCGACAGAAGATGTTTTCTGGAGCAAATTCCCCTTTGTTCCAGACTATGACCTGACGTCTTAAAGTGTTGGACGCATGCCTGCGCTCCCTGACAACCTGGAACCATTCCCCATACGCGTCGTTGCGATGTTCAAGCCATTTGTCGATTAGCGCGTCCGTGGTATCGTGGTCGAGCGTTTTGCAAACAAGTTCGCTCATCGACAGGGTCGGCTGCGAAAGCGCGGAATAACGTGGAACTTGCTTGTCCATATGGTGTATGGCAGATGGCTTGATAACAAGAAGCTAACCGCCGTGTCACAGGAGCTTTCAATACACCGGCCCTAAATGCCGGTTAGCAACAATTGTTCGCTCTCGCATTGCAACAAGCAGCAGCTTTCAAGAAAACAGTACTAAATCCCTCGCAATGTACGAATGGGCACTTCCTAGAACAGTTGCAGGCGCTTGATCTGCCGTCGGATCGTCAGCAAATCACTGAAATCAACTGACCCCCACAATTCTACTCATTTCCCTAGTCTCCATATTCCGTCTTTGACTGTAGCTAGCCCCTCTCGTTTGGCAGCTTCCATAAAGTTACCAAGCTGTTCGATAGTGCGATCGTAACCCGGGGCAAGCCTAAGCATCGTTTGTATGCGGTCTAGCGGTAGCGAACCCAGGTTTGTGAGCATGCCCTCAATGAACTAAACCGGGATGTGAAACATAAACGTAAAACGTAAAACAGGCTCGTTACCTTCCAATAGACCTTCATCTGTTCTGCTTGCTGCTGCTGCACACTCATCACTGGTGGTAGCTCGTCCTCTGCGGTGGCTATAACTTGAGGGTCAGGAAGAAGGGAAAAGCCGCAGGAATAGATGTACCTAGTCTTGGAATCACCGTCTTGGTTCCCGGCGTCGTTTCTTCCCGTACAGAAAGTAACTTGAACACATGTTCACTGTCTTCTTTCAAAACACGCATGTCGACCCACGTAGCAAGCGACTTCAACGCCGCGCTACGGCTCACGGTGCCTACCCTTGAGATCAGTTCGTCGACAGTCCAGGTATCTGTACATGATTGTAGTCAGCGCAAGCAATTGGGGTGGGTGGGTCTCACCTTTTTCTGAGAAAAGTTCAATGAATGCAGCTTCCAGAGGGGGGACATCCGCATTAACTTTGCGGTCGTCCAGTTCGATTTCAAGTTGCACCCGCCCAAGATGAGGTAGCCAACGCAGCGCTTTGTCAGGTTTGAAAGTAGTGAACTCCCTAGCATACTGTTCTTGCATCCTGTTGTGGAACGTGAGATTGTATGCGATGAATTAGTGTCAAACCCACTCTCGAAATTGGCCAGGCATGACGATGTCGCTCGTTTCCAAAGCCGGCCAGAAATGTCGCGAAATCACCGTTGGATGTACGACGCTCTTCTGCATGTAAGTTACGTTTGCAGTCAAAGTACTTGGGTGCTCACATGCCGCTGCGACTGAATATGTTGGTCAATTCGTCTTGAATCCGTCATGTCCCGGAGCATCACTTCGCAAACTTGCAGAGCTGACTCCCCGAAACGAATCTTTAGAATTTCGATATTACGTCGCTTAAAAGTGATCTTCAATATATCGTCGATGGATCCTAACGGATAACATACCTCCCGATCAAAGTTACCGTCTTTGACTGCAAGCAGTCGTTGTGCAAGCAGTACTTGCAGCTCCTTGATAAAAAGGTCCTTTGAGTCGTATATGCTGACAATTGTACTTATGATGTCACTCGTTTTGCTAGCACGGAAATCTTTTGTTGGAGTCAACCACGCTAAAATGGACAACGAGGAGTGACAATTACCAGGACCAGCGTCTATTGGCTCAGGAGTCCATTCAGGATCGGCGTAGTTTTCTATTTCTGGTTGTTGGAGAGGTTGAATAGGGTCATTGTCGTCTACTAGTGAGTCGCCACTTTCACCGTCGCCGACTAAACTAGCGACTATGCATCTGATAGTATCTGGCCGGTCTCTTGGAGTAATATCAACATAAGGGATCGCGAAAATATATAAATGATATACCGAAGATACCGACGGATTGGATCCGCCACTTTGAACAATAGAACACCTGGAGGATCTACAATCCTCAAACATTTGATGGTCGAAACGTAGGATAGGAGAATATCTTTCGTATCCGCTCCTGGGTGAAGTAAGCGTTTCTTGTTCCTAGAGAATTTGTCAGTCAGGATAAAGATATCATGCTTCCGTGACGAACGCCTGTCGAATAGACTGGACTAATTCTGCACGTTGATCGACTCTCTGTAAACATTCCTATAATCCGTAAATATTGGAAATTAACGAAGGATCGTTCAAGCAAAGCTACCTTGAGATCTTGAAGGGTACCAGTAGAATCTGGGAAATCCACGATTATGTCGAATATCTCGCGCGTACTATCAAATGAAATTTAAAATGGCGCTACGGGAGCGACCGTTTGCATACCGCAAGTCACAAAGCGTTTTATGCATATGAAACTCAAACCTAGACCCGACGCCTTGTATCATTGCTTTGGCCTCATCGGCTATGAAAGATGAACATCGCGAAATGTAAAGAGACCAGGTCGTACCGTTGGTCGCTCCTCTGGCAAATGGCCACAACATCCAAGGAACAATTTTGAGCATCATCCAGGAACGGAGGTTTGGTAACATCGGTTCTTCCCAGGAACCGGCACAAGTCTCCAGCACATGAGTTTCGATATATTCATATCCCACACTAGTGATCAGAGTCTCATAGCGTTCTACGAGGCTCAGGGTGTCGAACGCCTGCCAGAGAGGGCGGTCTTGCTGACCGGATGGTTGCGACATTATATTAACGAGCGTCGTCGCGACGAGTGCCTTAATTCCTTGCGCAAATGAAGCAGGCAGGATGGAGAATAGATGGGTTTGAAAGGAGAGCGTATATGCGGACGCAATGGTTGGACCGAGGCTGTCGAGAAGTGTAACTGATGTCTGGACAATGGCTTAGAGGGCAAGAATTCACTCAGCATTCGTTTTCCAAGCGTTGTACCACTCAATAAGTCGGAAGATGAGTGATCTTACTGTTTCCGGATCTGAATTGGACTGAAAAACGCGTAAGAATAGAGCGAAAGGGTCATAAGAGAGCTCACTTCGTAAAGATTCATATAAACCTCAACCTCGCGCGCAATCAAGTGCTGGTTTTTGTGCAAATCCTCTGTAAAAGTTGGATTAGATCGCTCGTCAGAGACAAAAAGTTCCGCGAATCAGACCAAGAAAGACTTCGAGCATGACTGGTAATCGTCTAGATTTATTAATGATGTCGAAGGCCTCCCTGACCTGACGCATGTCTATTGAAGAACTAGTTCAGCATCCCTCTGGGAGAAGGAAAGACAGAGTGGTCACTTCACCATACCGAGGCCGAGGAGATGGATCATTCAAGTCATATGGCTTCAGGAATGTGGTCGCCAAAGTCCAAGCCTGCTCAAACATGACGAATGACCATAGAAAGTTTAAAAAGGCGTACGTGGCTGAAGCTCATGAAACCCGATATCCCTGGCTCCGAACGATTGAGGCGGGTAAAAGACTCCTGCCATTTCGCAGCAACCTGTGCGCGTACCGCGTTCGACGCCATCCCTGAAAACTTGTGAATCGGACACAGCCACATGTTATTGAACCTTCGGCTTACTCCAGCCAACTTGAAACCCCTAAGGTCCTATCCTAAGCAAAGATGAGTGACAACGCGTGGATGCGAATAGTGACTACTAACAACGAGGATAAACACAGCCTGGGCCAGTGGGAGGTGTCGGAATCAGTTAAGCATTGTCTCTGGCATGACCTAATCCGTCGACAGCAGCACTGGTTCCACTGGCACCAACATCAGATCTAGACATGGAGGACGGTGACTCGACCATGACGCCATTCATCCCTACAGAACTCGATGCACTACCCACAGACTTCCGAGTGAACACGCCGTTGCCACCCATCCAACACCTCGATGATTCGGCCATACGGAAAGAAACCGGGAGCCATGACTCTACCTCAAGGCTGAGCATTATGGATGCCACCCAACTACTGCCCGGGAGCTCACAGGAAGGAAATGAACCATGTCGGGACCCACATTTCTACATGACTGATGGAAGCTGCATACTCCGTGTCGAGAACACCCTCTTTAATGTATGGTTTTCCTAGAAACTTTCTTCGTGCTCGATTGCGGGTAATTAATCTCTCTTTAGGTTCATCGTAGTATTCTATCGACAGATTCTTCCTCGTTTGGCACCCTGTTCACCCTCCCTCAGGGTGGCATCGCTGTGGAAGGCATATCAGACGACAACCCCATCGTCCTGCATGGTGATACCCCTGAAGAGTTCCGCAATCTTCTCTGGTCTCTATATGCTCTGTGAGGCCTCAGATCTAATTTCCGATCATTCCCTTACGTATACACAAACAACAGCCCACCAGAAATATTACAGGTCGTTCGGGGTCCTGATCTCGACCTCAACCGCTTCATAGACATTGCTAAAATGGCCAGCAAGTACTCATTCAAGTCAGTGGAGACCTGGGCTCTAGATGTAATCCAAGAATTCATCGAGAAAAAGCCATCCCCGCTACTTGACACTATTCCCATCGGATTTCCCTTCTCCAGTAACTCACCGCCATCCGCTTTCGTTGAGAGCAAACGTCAAGTCTCTCGCTTGGTTCAGCTAGCACAGACGTGCGAACATGCGAGCCTTTTGGAATCCATGATCGCATTGCTCCGGCAGCTCATGACAGTATCCCTCCATTTTTCTTACCTAGCAATGTCCCTGGCAGACGAACTCAATCTCAGGGAACTGCGCGGATTGGCATATTTGGAAATTTTACAACGATCTACGTTCGTGTGCAGCTGCAACGATAGCGGCAAAGTTCTTGCGGAAGGCGATGTGCTCGAGAGCTCCGATGGGTTGGACTGTCTTGTTGTCAGTCCTACACAGCAGCTTCGTCTACTGGCTGGATATCATCGTCTCACTAAAGCATGGGAGAAATTGCGCGCAATTCCCGTACCTTTCGAGCATGCTCCCTCCTGTGGGACTACTTGGCATCAGCACGGCTGCACACAGAGCTGGTCGGAGTTCTGGAAGGAGAAAACACGAGTAGACGGAGTGCTCGTGCTTGGCGCAGCCAACGTGATTGGGAAGATGCAAGTAATTTTGAAGGAGTTCGACAAATGGGGCTCTGCGACGTACATGAACCATGATTGCAAATCGGTTGCACGGCGAGCCATCCAAAATACGATCAAGCATATCAACGATTCCTTGCCAGATTTCTTCCATGAATCCGGGGAATACTGATGGACCTTCCTGAGTCTCACTCACAGGTGAACCCAAGCCATGTACAAGCGATCCACATCGTCACAACACTGCAACTAGCATTAATGTCGTGATGTATACTATACAATCTACAACTTTTCCTTCCCTTTTACAACCGTATCCTCGTAATTAAATGAATCATTAGATAGGTTGTGAAATTCGCCTTTCCAAGGACCGTCCGATATGCGTTGGCTATCTGCCGTCGAAATGGCCACCATGCTGCGCATTAGACTGTCGATGTTGTCGTCCGATGGTGGTGGCTCCAACCCTATCTGCGATCCTCGCTTGAGCATTTGTTGAAGAATCTCTTCTTCCTCCAGATGTTGTAGACGAGTCTTCAGACCTCCCATAATTACGTCGAAAAACACTGGGCAAAGTAAGCTCACGTCGTGTGCTCTTGTGTGGCACACCAACTTTTCTCTTCCGCCTGATTCTGCGGCAATGGCTGGATCAGTGCAGAAAACGACATAAGCTCTTCCTCGATCCTTGGAGCGTCCAACTTGAGCTTTGAGGACCATTTCTGTTCAAACGCTTCCTGACTGAGCTCCGAGTCGGACTGACTAGATTCGTCGGGTCCATGCGCTGTGCCGATGGAACTACCGGGTGAGGGTGCACGGATGACGGGAGAGGCGTAGGCAGGATCGCCTGTATGAATCAGCGAGGCGTTTGGCATATCGTTTGGTCAGCCCCATCAACGTGACCGACACGACGCGGTGTGACATTGTTTGATAACGCGACTCGTGACGATCAGTCACGCGGAATCTCGTTTAAAATCGTCGTGGCGCGTCTTTGCTCCCCCTTCGTTAGTCCCACCATCTCCACCTCAGTCCAGTAGCATCGCTATCACTCACTCATGGCCTACGTTTTCAAGAGAGGTCAGTGTTCGTAAGCTGCCTTCATCATCCCAGGCTGACCGTGGCTCCTCGTTCCCATTGCAGATGGGTAAGACGCTTCCTCAAGCGTGACGCGACGCGTCTTGTTAACACTTCAGCCCAGGCGTAAGGAGAATGTACAGTTCGATAAGGTAGACGATCCGCGTACATCGCGTCACGATAATTTGTTGAATTTTGAGTACTAGATCACCGCGAGGATAAATAAGCTTTGCTATGGTCTAGATCTGGATTATGTTGACCCCATCGAGTGAGTCTCTCTTCGGATACTTTTTACTAGATATTGATTGTACCCAGGGTGGCCAAAAAGGTCATTGTTGGTGTATACCAAGGCGTCACTACTGTCGAACTCGATGTCAGTTCCATGCGCGTATTAGTTTACTACATCTCAACCTTGCTTTAGAATCTTGCCGCAGAAACCGCTGCCTACCTTACTACAAAACACCCAGACTATGCTGTCCTTGCAGCGCGTATCGCTATATCTAACCTGCACAAGGAAACAAAAAAGAGCTTCTCCGCAGTGGTCAAGGACCTCTACGAATATGGTACATCACTCTAATGTGCATTAGAGTACTCGACTGATGGTTTGGTTTAGTCAATCCAAAGAATGGCCAACCCGCAGGTATGATCTCGGACGATACCTACGGCGTGGTGCAAAAGCATGCTGCAACTCTGGATTCCGCGATCATATATGACCGTGATTTCAACTACAACTTGTGAGTCATCATCACCCTGAACATTCATCGATTAACTGGTTCGAACAGCTTCGGGTTCAAGACCCTTGAGAGATCTTATCTACTCAGAATCAATGGTCGTGTTGCAGAGCGTCCTCAGCACATGATCATGCGAGTGGCTGTCGGCATTCACGGAGATAACATGGAGCGCGTCATGGAAACGTATAATTTAATGTCTGAACGATACTTCACGCATGCATCGCCGACGCTTTTCAACGCCGGCACGCCTCACCCACAACTCAGCTCTTGTTTTCTTGTTTGCATGCAGGATGACTCTATTGAAGGCATCTATGATACTCTGAAAACTTGTGCAATGATCAGCAAGACTGCCGGTGGTATTGGTTTGAGCATCCATTGTATTCGGGCCACGGGGTAAGCATGTTTCTCATGCCGCTCGTCGCTCAACGCAGACGCATTTTCTTGTAGATCATACATTGCAGGCACCAATGGCTACTCAAACGGCATAGTACCGATGCTTCGTGCATATGATGCAACGGCACGCTACGTTGACCAAGGGGGGAACAAGCGCCCTGGCGCCTTCGCAATTTACCTGGAACCTTGGCATAACGATATATTTGATTTCATCGATCTCAGAAAGAATCACGGAAAAGAAGAGGCTCGTGCTCGTGACCTCTTCTATGCCCTTTGGATTCCCGATCTTTTGTGCGTCGATTGGTCCTCACGCTATGCACCAGCCTGACTGAAATCTTTTAGCATGAAGCGTGTGGAGGCTAATGGGGAGTGGTCTCTTTTCTGTCCCAATGAAGCCCCTGGGATGGCTGACTGCTGGGGCGATGAGTTCGAAGCCCTGTACGAGAAATACGAAAAGGAAGGCCGTGCACGTAGGACGATTCCCGCACAGAAACTTTGGTATGCCATCCTAGAGGCACAGATCGAGACCGGAGGACCTTTCATGGTTTACAAAGACTCCGCTAACCGTGAGTGCGTCTTTGTTGCTCGATGTCACCACCTCATCCCCGTCTAGGAAAGTCTAACCAACAGAACCTCGGCACAATCAAGTCATCGAACCTTTGCACTGAGATCATTGAATATTCCTCTCCTGATGAAACCGCTGTTTGCAATCTTGCTTCACTTGCCCTCCCTACCTTCATCACGAACGGCCAATACGACTTCCAGAAACTTCACGACGTGACCAAAGTTGTGACATATAACCTCAACCGCATCATCGAGGTCAACTACTATCCTGTCCCCCAAGCCCGTAAATCCAACATGCGCCATCGCCCCATCGGCCTTGGCGTGCAGGGTTTGGCTGACGCCTTTATGATTCTCCGTCTTCCCTTTGACTCCACGGAGGCTAGGGAGCTAAACTTGAAGATCTTCGAGACAATCTACCATGCAGCCCTCGAGGCGAGCTGTGAGCTGGCCGAAAAGGAGGGTTCTTACGAAACTTTCCGCGGTAGTCCTGCGGACAACGGCCAACTTCAGTATGATCTCTGGGGGATAACGCCCACCGATCTATGGGAATGGACATCCTTGAAGGAGAAAATTGCTCAACATGGATTGAGAAACTCGTTGCTGTTGGCCCCTATGCCTACGGCCTCGACGAGTCAGATCCTTGGGTTTAATGAATGCTTTGAACCTTACACCAGGTTCGTTCGCTTGTTTTGTCTTCTACGAGTTGGTGGCTGAAGGAGCCCCAGCAATATCTACACTCGCCGTGTCCTCGCCGGTGAATTTCAGGTTGTTTGTCCATGGCTTCTCAGAGATCTGGTTGAGCGTGGTCTCTGGAACGACACGATGAAGAACATGATAATTGCGCACAATGGCTCAGTGGCAAGCATCCCCAGCATCCCCGACGATGTCAAAGCGATCTACAAGACTGTTTGGGAAATTAGCCAGAAAAAAGTCATCGACTTGGCTGCAGATCGTGGCGCCTTTATATGTCAGAGTCAGAGCTTGAACATTCATTTGCAGTCTCCTACGACAGGTCAGCTTACGAGCATGCATTTCTACGGATGGAAGAAGGGGTTGAAGACCGGGATGTATTACCTTCGGACACGCCCGGCCGCCCAGGCTACTCAGTTTACGGTCGATCAGGGCACTATCAAAGCTGCGAAGATGCTGGAGTCGTCCAACAAACCTGGACCAGAGCGGAATAACAGCATATCAACCCCTTCGGCACTGCCCTCTCCTGTACGCAGTACCAACGCGACTGCACCAGTCGCTTCTTCATCGTCGCTGGGTGGTGCCTCGAGCTCGACGAGTGCGGGGAATGGAGAAATCGATCCCGAGTATGCTGCCGCCCTGCAACGTCAGAAAGACCGTGAGGCGGAGGAAGCCAAGCTTTTGTGCTCTCTCGAAAACAAGGAGGCATGCCTGATGTGCTCGGGTTAATGTTGTCCGACAAGTATACCGGTTCTCGATGCTTTCTGCTATATACCTGTAATTGTTGTTCGATCTCGCGATGTGTTATCACTGTCTGCACTAGTCCATGCATTTTTGTTTTGCTGTACTTATAATGGAGAGATGGTTTGTTGACCGATAGATGAACTTGTCAATGGAACGCATCGTTTTCAGATTCATGCGATAACAATGTCCCATTCTAATAAATAGTAGCTAGAGGATCTAACGAACAAAAACAACACACAAGGTATAATATACATGTACAAAAGGACGGGGATTACAGGTAGCATGCAGATGGGTACAAAAAATCTAGGTGGTATTTATATACCGTCCCATAAAACAAGTTGCAGTTTCCAGGATAGATAAGAGTTGTCCAAGAAAAATGGATAAGCAGTTAGACGACGCGGTGAACTGTTAGGATGGCAATACGGCCATCTTGCGCGATGGCGTGGTTGATTCCTTCGCGGAGGAGAGTGAGCGACATGTAGATTGACGGCTGGGTGAACAATACCTTTGAAGCCTGGTTCGAGAAGCCCCTCGCGCCATTCTACATCTGTGAGCCATTTGATGCCGTTCCACGAGCTTCCGGAGATGGCGGACCGGACCAGCAGGTCACGCCCGATGTTGTAACCGTCAGGGACGATCATGTGGTGCTTGTTAGCGTCCTGAAGCGGAAACTCAGTGAAAGAATAGTGATGCAGATGCTCGAGATTGGCGAACCAGTTCCTTTGAAACCCTAAATGAATGTCACGATGAATTAAGTAGCTTGTCGAGACATGCAATGTTCTTTTAACGCACCCGAGAAACCATGCGCCGGTATTGGCAACGGTTCCGTTCTGCTTCCAAGCGCGGAAATGATTTCCCCCTGGACGTGATGTTTAAAACACGGATGCGACAAAGACTGCAGGTTGTAACTTGCCAATGACGCTCTCCCAGCACGTTCCCCACCATGGGAAATAATGTTGACGCGCGAGAATGTGCTCTGATTTTCTGCCGTCTCCGTCGCCGAGGTCGGCCTTGTGTACATGACCGTAATGCAAGCCCAAGCACTCCTCTGAGAAGCCGATAGACCTCGTGAACGTGAGCCAGGTGCTTGCGAGGTGCAGGGAGCAAGACCGGCCTACTTGTAGTACCAGCGGAAGCCCTCGTCGGTGAGAACGAACGGGTCTGATAGATTAGATATGATGACATTCAACGGTTCACCATATCTAGGGGTCGTGAACTGGGGAGGTGAGGCCTAGGGGCCAGGTGGGTCAGTGGGAGGGAAAAGCTCACGTCGATGAATTTGCCGCCGAGGATTCGTGGATCGACCCAGCCAATTTCCTGCTTGGGCGCTTCCGCGTTGAAAATCGAGGGCACAAAGGGAGTCTGCCATGTGATCCAGGGGAGTATACTGAAGGGAAACGGCACTGCCGATGCCCCCACCGCGAGGAGGAGGAGGACGGGGAACATGGCTGTACTTGGGGTAGGGAAAACGCACACGCCCGGCATTGACGATCCGATCACGTGTACTAGTCGCCGTCTCCTAGTAGGGGAGACGAACGAACCTGCGAAATGAAATGTCTCTCATGCTCGAACACGACCGCGACACCACGAACGACGGAGACGCAGAGACCGCATCTCAGCGTTCCATCCCGCTCGGTTCTCCTCCTCACTCACCGCACCCTCTCGCCACACCAGATTACCCACAAGTGTTATTTCCCCGCAGCTATTCGCCTGTCGACTCCATCGAAATCGACTTTGGCTCTGAAACAGACGATGTAAGCGATTCCCACAGTGATCTGGATGCACGCAGGGCAAGCTCGATCACCTCCGCCGCCCCGTCCACCGCGGAGCAGCCAAAGACACACACACCGCCCACGACCTATCCTCCTCCCTCTGCTTCAACCGACACAACCGACCTAGATTCAATCACCTCCGCCGCGTCGACCTACTCCCGCAAGGCCCGTCCGGAATCAATGCTCTTACAGCCTCCCAACGGCCCGCTTGTGCTCGGGATCGCCTTGGTCGACTTTAACCATCTGGTAAGCCTCGTTTGACGCGCTATTCGTTCGTTATCGATCCGGAGTTAGGTCGGCCCCAAGATCGAATTCTTCCAAGGTGACATATTCGAGGACGAGGAGATCGCAAAAGTGCTTCCGTTCCTCGCCCTTCCGGACGGTGCTCATTTGGTGTGCCACGTCTGTCGCGCATGCACACATCGAACCTTACCCTGCCGCACAGTCTACGGAAGACTACTCTTACTTCCATCTCGTCCCGGATGTACCGAACCCGACCACGGTGTTTGGGATATCGTCAGTCTTTTGCACCACGCGTCAGAATGCGTGTTGAATGTGTTTGACAGATGTAATCGACAAATCGCTGCATCCACCTTACTCGTCAAGGATGTCGACGTGACGCGTTCCATCGTCCAGAAGGCAGTGGTCGTCCTTGCCAGCAAGCCTGTGTTTGGTCCAATACGGTTAGTGATCAAGGCACGTCGCCGTGCGACACTGACGAGTCGACATAGTGATCGGCTAGGAGTCGTCACCAGGGCCTTGTTTGCTCAGAGGTACATTTCCGCTTATTCATACCTGCCGGCGTAACACCTCATTATCACCTGCAGGGACTTTACGGATACGCAAATCCTAGTCGAATTTGGGCAATCACTAGAGACCTCGCTACGAACACAACTTACCGAGAGCGGTCTGTACATAGGTCAGTAGCGAGTCCCCGTCTTACATTTGTCCGATAATTTCTGACTTTCTCTGGAAAAGGAACCAGCGTGTAAGCCTTCTGACGCTTGACTTACTCACGTTTTTGAATGATATCACAGGCGAGAATTCGTTCATGTGTTCCGGCATCGTGCGCTAGTGCTATTGAAGGCTTTTATGCTCCAGAAGAAGGTTATCAGTAAATGTATGTCATGGACCACCGCTCACCATTTTCCAGATCATATTTTTTGGTCATCCTGTAGAAAGGCTATGCACTTATCAGTATTCGCTGGTCTCTCTTATACCCAGTTCGTGCCTGCTCACTATTTCACCACTATCCGTTCACTCGTCATACATGTGTAGGTTTACTTCAGACGTTGGATGATTGTGGCTCCCCTCCACTAGCAGCGCGAGCACCCACGCTATCCCGACCTAATTCGCTCAGAACATCAGATCGGAAGAGTATGATGGCTTACATTGGTCTCCCGTTGGACTTATTCGGAAAGGTTGATCTAGGTGTGCTATGCCAAAAACTGTGATCTCAATCTTCTTTAGGATGCCTTTTTCCAACCATATCTGCCATTGCAACAACTGGACCTCTTGGCGGATTCCCAGAGTTGGCTCTGTGGAAGCACCAACTCAATTGTCACACAACAAAAGGAGATAGATCTACTAGTCAATGTACGTTTTCATTCGATACTCCTCGACCATCGCTTGACCTTTTCATAGACCGAAGTGGCTACCCTCGAGTTTCGGAATCTGAGACTGGAACGATTAGTTGCTCTCACTCCTGCGGATCGTAAATGGATCGACGAGATTGTACGGGACGTGAACGAATCTTGGGACGACACTGACCCCACTAGGGCTTCCATGCAGTGAGTGATTTCTTCGTCATTCCGAGTATTCAATGTTGAGCCCTGGAAAGTTTCAAGGGTAGCGACGATTACCTTAGAGCAAAAGTATGTCAACTTCCAAGAGCACACGAATGGTATGACTAACAAACAACAGTTTGAGGAGTACGTGTCCGCCGCACTTGCATCAGTACGATACCGGGAATTCCTATCGAAAGGGAAGGGTAATGGAACGATCATTGCAGGAACTGGTAAGCTGGCAGTTGTAAACGTGTGCCTGAGGCTCATGTCGTGTCAGGCGGCGATGCAAGCGCGCTAGAGGACTTCAACACCATGTGGATAGCTGAATTCACCAAGACAAATGCTTACGAAGTCTGGGATCGGTCGACAGATCCGATGTTGTTTGACATTGTCGAACCTCGGTTGGTTTATAATTTAGAGATCTACTTGATTCTGATCGCCTTTCTGTTACTAGACACCCTTGTAACGAGAAACCGTCGGTGGTGTCAGACATCGGACTCCGGCTTTCGGAAGGTATCCAAGACCTCAAACTAGAACAACAACTTGCGCCGACACGCGAAGCTATCTCGCGAACAATCACTGTTGGTTCAACCAACTTCTTCAAAGCTGTTGAGGGTGTTCGCGAGCGATGGCAACAACGAACTGTTAGCTCCCCCTCGGTACAAGATATACCATCTAGCGCCTCCGGTGTCCCTGTCGAGACCACAAAAACCGAAGTCGGCTCCTCTACGGCTACGACAGATTCCACGAAACCAGACGTCAATATATCCCGGCAGACCTCGCGGGATTCTGTAACAAGCGTGCTTTCGCCTCCGCGCCCAATAAGCGTTGCGCAGGCTGCTTCGGACACGAAAGCTGTGTTGAACTCTCTTGGAGCCGGAATACATTCACTTTGGTTGAGCCGGGCCTCGAGGTTCTCGGTTTCGCGTACGAGCGTTGCGAGTGTATCGTCCAACGATTCAGTGCCTAGCCCAACAGTGGGTCAGCCACAGGGCAACGCACTACCGACGTCACCTCCAACATCCCGTTCGCAAGTGCATACGGTTGCGGAGGTGGCAGAACAGGAGAATGAGCAGGAGCACGTTACGGTCACCAATTACTCGGACGGGAGAGCGGGCCACGCGAAAGAACCTGTCGAGCCGATAGGTACAGCTCTTTGAATGGATAGTTCTAGTAGGAAGCCTTGTATTGTTGATTACCTAATAAATTGCGTTGTGTGTCAAGCCCTTGAAAGTTTCCTCTCCGACTGTTCGCATCTTTCAAGTTCTTTCGCCCGCTTCTGTGCTCTTGCTGGCTTTCCCCAGCTCGCGTCACAATGACAACTCCAATTCGCAAGAAGCGCAACTTCAAAGCTCTTCAGCTCGATGTCACCCAGTCACCCGTCCCAAAGGAGCCCGAGCCGATCCCCATACGCGCAGCACCGGCGACGACAGGGGTAGCAAAGGGAAAGAAGCGACCCCCACCCATGACCTTGAATGCCCCAAAGCTCGGTCAATCGCCCGTGACCAACGATGCGGATGGCAATCTCTTTGCGGTCGGCGTCGCTCCTCCTTCTGTACCTGCATCAGGTGCGGCATCCGCGCCTCGGAACACGTATCATACGACCCTTTCGAACACGCTCGCAAACCTGGACATGAACGCGGAAACGCGTTATGACCTCCGGAACGAGGATCTCAAGGACCTTCAAGAACTCGGCCAGGGTAACGGCGGGAGCGTCAAAAAGGTCGAGCACGTTCCTACCAAGACCATCATGGCGAAGAAGGTGAGCTCTCCGACGCTTCTCGGCGTGACTGATTCTGACATCTCGTGGTAGATCGTCCTCATTGACGCCAAACCATCCGTGCGCAAACAGATCTTGCGCGAGTTGCACATCATGCACGACTGCAACTCTCCGTATATCATCTCCTTTTATGGCGCGTTCTTGTCCGACCCAAATATCTGCATATGCATGGAATACATGGACAAGGGGTCTCTCGATGGCATCTACAAGAAAATCGGGGCCATTGATATCGAAGTCGTTGGGCACGTTGCATTGGCCGTGTTGGAGGGATTGACATACCTCTACGATGTACATCGCATCATCCATCGCGGTATGGGCATTGATTTCCTCGCGATCATTTGTGCTGATTCACATCGCCAGACATTAAACCATCTAATATCCTTTGTAACTCTCAAGGGCAAATCAAGATATGTGACTTTGGGGTGTCAGGCGAGCTCATCAACTCCATTGCGGACACGTTTGTCGGGACATCGACCTATATGAGCGTATGTCCCCCATTGCACGAGATCGCATCACCCTCACGATGTTGCACAGCCTGAGCGTATACAAGGTGCTCAATATACCGTCAAATCGGACGTCTGGTCTCTTGGAATCTCGTTAATCGAGCTAGCATTGGGCCGCTTTCCCTTTTCAGAGTCTGATCCTGATGATTCTGATCTCTCGGACCTCGAGGGAACTCTTTCTCCGAGTACCATGACTTTGCCACCCGTCAGAAAGGACAAGGATAGGAATGCGAAGAAGGATCGACGAAAATCCAAAGGTGTTAGCCTACAAGGAGGTGGCATGATGATGAGCATCCTCGAGTTGCTTCAACATATCGTGAATGAACCTGCTCCTCGGCTAACTCCCGAAGGACGATTCCCCACGGAAGCAGAAGATTTCGTGGACAGCTGTTTGTTCAAAGATCCTGATGCGCGAAAGACTCCCAAGGAGTTGTTGGTATGTTTCGAGATCCCGGAAATGTCGATATCGGCTGACGAAACTCTTGCCAGAAACATCAATGGATAGAGCAGGCGCGGGCGTCGAATTTTGATCTCGAGACATGGGCGAGCACATTTTGAACCGGCTTCTCACTGCTTGCGATGTGTGTCCCTCGTCGTGCCTTCTTTCCTTTCTTTAGATCATACCAGCTGTCGTTTGCTACTTCCTCGCACATCATTATCTCAGTTTGTTCCCGTTCTTGTATTATAGAAAAGGTCATATAGTCATCAACTGGCAGATCGGCACGTTATGGCGTCGTCGTTGGCATATAACAATATTAATAACCATACATACCGTCCGTACTACAAACGTGCGTGACTCGTAAAAGTTGGTCGTGAATAATTCCTCTTGGACGGGTGTCAGATCTTCAGACTTGGTTGCAGATATTCCGGCGCCTCCCAATGTATTCCTCCTACCGCGCTACTGGTTGATGAATTCACGACTCATAGCAGCACCAATATTGGACAGAAGGAGAACCGTCGGCCAGTGTACAATCCCGACGTGTCTGGAAATGGGGGGCGTTTGAAGGGCACTGGTCTCCGCATCCGGCCCAAATCCCGGGGCACCACTCTGCGCGTGTCACTGGGACGCCCTCAGCATCAGGGTTGATAGTACCACTATCGCCGGGTCCGCGTTTGGAGGGTGACGCGTCTACGATGTGCGTGCTGATGATGATGACGAACATCATGCAGACCAGTGCCAGGGTGGTGGTGCGAAAGGCGGTCGGGGCGGTCGTTTGGCTGGGCATTTGGTCGCAGGGGTGTGGCCCTAATGAAAACATTTGAGCTCAAGTCCTGGTGAATCGGGAGTCTGGGAGAGCCTGGTGACGCACCGTCAACTGAAAAAGGGTCGTACTAGCAAGTGAAAACTGACTGCCTCAGCGCGGTGTCCTTTTTATGTCCGCAAGACCCGAAGTTATGAAATGGCAGAAGTTCTTCCCTTATTGTCTTCGGCACAAGACCTCAGGCTTGGGATCATCGCGCTCGTTCGTATGCCTAATGGTATGATGTGCTATTGTCGAGGATGCCGTGACAGTGATGTGAAGAAAACAACAAGCTGTCAACCTTTTACCTTCTTTTCGATACCATGGCAATCATAACAATGCCTATACTTACTTTAGTGGCACGAATCGCACTAGAACTATGTCGGGAGGGTTAAAAATTGATCATGAGCGTCGGGATAGGATTTATTTCAAATTTTCAATCGGTAGCGGCGGTCCCCCGACTCCGACGGATCGGTGCGTTGAAAGCGGGGACCTTGAACACCTTCATTCTCTTCAGCTTGACTACTACATAACACTCATACACAACGAACGATCGGCATAGGATAAATTAACTCAAGATAGGTACCTTTCATTTATACCTGTGCTCGCCACCCGCCCATTCAGTCTGGGCAGGAACCTAATATATGAACCTTCCGTCATATTCAGACCGCGCTATGCGCGATCCGCAGATCAAACGTAGACTTCGTTGTCGTGGAGTGCCTTTGGTTTGTACTTGAGCGATTGGTCGCCGATTCTCTCCTTCACGGTGTGATGGAATTTGGGTTGCTGATACGGTATAAATCGTGGCCTGCCGAAGTTAATGCTGTCGGCATCGAGTGAGCAAAGTTCAGTGGAACGAGATCCAAACGTAGCTTACCGCCATTGATTGTGCCACTCCCCTCGGTCGTCCTGCCAGGAAGTGGCGACAGGGAGAACTTCCAATATCCACCATGCTTTGTCCAGTGTCAACTGATCGAACAACGGTGCTATGGCGTCTAAATGCTCAGGGTAGGTATCCGGACTCGATTGAGCACCGGATTGGCCGACATCTACAACAAGTCGCGTTATTTCAATGCGTGCCAACAGGAGTTACATCTATACTGACCCACTGGCCGAGAGGGTGTGATGCCGATGTCTGCGAGTTGGGTTTGGTCGAAAAGGATTCCACAGTCAGATTGTAGTATTTGTTCCACCATCCAATGCAGAGTGATCTGTGCAAGGGACACCTGAACATCGTCGTCGACATTTCCTCCGCCAACGTCTGAAAAGGCGTTGAGCAATTCTCGAAAACGAGCTGGAGAATCTCGAACTGACCACTATGACATCCAGAAAACCATACCTCCAGCACGTCCGTGTCGGACATTTCTTCATCGGCAACGTACATGGGCTTGGGAAATGAGTTGTTCGAAGCTGCGTCGTAACTAACCCCGCTTCGTCGAGTAGCATCGGCGGTAGCTGGAGGCGATAACAGTGGTGGATCATTAGAGTTGCTACTTTTTCTCTTGAATATCTTCTGGAAAAACGACGTGATGCCACCAGATCGACTTGTCCCATTTTGCGGCAAACCATCCTCAGGCTCCGGTGATGGCCAATGGTACAGATTTGGCCGGAATCTAGCACGACGCTAAGAGAGAAAGATGAGTGAGATTCTACCTGTAGTCACTGATCAATGGGCCATACTTCGTCGAGAGAGAGCGCATGTCGGAACACCCTGATGGCAGTGTTGGAAGACGTAAATGGCAGTGTACGACTGTAAAGCACCCCAGTACTCTGTACGGTATCCCTACGGCAGTAGTAAGGAACAAGAAGCTGTCTGAAACCTTGACGATGCTTACCATACGCCCAGGAAATCAATGTTGACAGTCTGTGAGAATGTTTTCTTGAATCCGGCAGCGAGCTCGATTCCCTCCTTGTCTGTCCGACTAAACAACTTGTAGGCAAAGTTGACTTGCTCCACGTTGCCCTTGGTCAACAGTCCAACCTCCATGACAATCGTCAGACTTTTGACAGCCGACATTCATGGCTTTACGAATTACCTTGTCCAACATTCCAGCCAACGCGCGAGCAGTGTATGCCCCACGAGAGAAACCTGGATCTGGGGTCAACGGCGCCTAACCAAAGTAGCGCATTACCTACCGAATATACAAATTTTGTCTCCAGCACGATAGTTACTCATGAGGAACTGATAACCATTCATGATGTGTACATCCAGATACCTGCGGGCCATCCATCAGATATTCATTTTAGATCATGTGCATGTGTGTGCGCATACCAAGCAATTGCTTCATCCGCGAGCGCAGCCATGCGCGTGAATAGGGGCGAAACAACTCCAGGTGCAAAGTATGTTCCAATCCCTGGCTAGATATCACCAGAGTCAAACTCCACGAGCCTGCACAATGAGTCTAGAAAACTTACTTGATAATAGATCGCTTGTAGGTCAGGGCAATCCTTGCGGAAGAGGCCAAACAATTTAACCACGTTGGTGTTCTGGTCCTCACTGAGATATATCTCGTGCAGATTACCCTCACATGACGACTCACCATCTTGCTGTACTGACCACCAGTACCATCAAAACAAATAACATTGGTACGAGATGGGCGAGAATATGGCTGGGGCAACATGGTGCTCTGTAGACACTTGGGGTCAAGGAGGGGTGCTTGGCAGAGGGAGAGTTGGGGATAAACACAAAAGGCCTCCGGCCTTTTGTGCCGTGCCAAGCGACAAGTGATTCCGGACTGGCAGATCTTGGGCAGGCGAGTAGGCACCTGTAGGCACCGGCTCGAGGCCGGAGCCGGAAGTTGCGCAAGGCAGGTTATGAAATGAATGTCGTGAACTGCTGCCACTATCGTTTCATGTTACGTAGATCACGGGCTAACCCGGCACCTGACCTAACCAAACGGAGAGAGTTTCGTCCAACGAAATGGTGCCGCCAGCGCCCGACCTAACCAAATGGAGAGGGCTTCGTCCAACGAAACAGGAGTCGCCTTGTGTGAAGCTACATCTTGATCACAGTGGAGTCCTTTTCCGGGAAGATTTGATTTTATCTTGGGGTTAAATTTAAGGTGCATGCCTATCTCGTCTGCAACTTGGTGGACCTAACGACCGCTTCGGCTCACGGACTTTCAAGAGGCCCTTGGGCCTTGGGCCTTCGGGGTTTGACCGGTGAGTCTCTGTTGCGGAATTCCGAATCCGACCATATAACGTTTGTGCACACGTTCCCCCTGCTTCAATTTCAAACATCGCACTGCGTTGACGCCGCTCTGGGCGAAGATTAGATCACTCAGGTTCATCATTTTGACATTACACAGCTACACCAAACTCTATTAGTCCACAAACGATATGGTCGACATCTCACTTGAACCACTTCGCCGTCTAACATGCTAGCAAAGGTTGATCATTTTCAGCTCTTCAAGTAGTGTTTGGTGACGATAGGCAAGTCGGATGTCCGGGACGTTCGTCTGTTAGCCGTTAGTGATATTTCCAACACCTTCCTATCGTATCTCACCTTGTGAATGTCGTTTCCGGCGGCGCCTGCAAGGTACCATTCTTGGCCTAGCCAGTGGCGCCTCACTTCCATTTCGAAGCCACTCTGCACAACGGAATTACGAGCTAGTTCCGCAAGGGAACTTTGAGGGAGCTTGTATATCTATAGCGCGTGATCGTCAGACTCGTCTGTTAATAGGAGCTGGTCAAGTCTTACGTGAGCAGCTACGCTGTATTCCTCTAGTAAGGGTTCCTGCGGTTATAGTAGCAACATGCATCAATTTCGTTTTAATCAAGAGTTAACGGCTTCATACCTTGGTAAAATGAAATTGGAGAGGGTCATCGGTGCTCAAGCTTACGTTTAATCCGGTCTTGAAGAAATCTGGGAGTGGGTTTCGTTCGTACGTGAGAAACAGCGCGTTGTTGCTCAAAGGACTCATCGCGAGGCCAATCTGCCTCAGATAGAAAAGATACTGTAAGGCCGGAACTTTGCGAAGAAGTATACCATGAGAAATCGAATGGGAAGTTAGAAAAGCGGCAGTGAGGTGGTCTGTGTCGCCCGCTTCTCCCGCATGCGGCCGAAAGACGAACGTGTCTATCGTGACGTGAGAAATTGACCCCATGACTGTCTTGAGCACGTACTGAAACCACGTGCCTGTCGCCAATGGTTCAGGCTAGCCATATTGGCGTACATGTAATAGATCCTGACGCCGAAATGAGAACCGAATCTTCAAGAAGGAGCTCACGAGACCTACCAGTACGAGAATGGCGGATTCTGCGTGGTATCCCATAGACCAGGATATGGGAATTTGCGATGAATTCGCCGTTCCGGCTTCGATTCGTCATCCACACTATCAAAGCCAATAACGCGCTGCAGAAAAACGTGTAGTTCTGGGTGTGATGTCGGATCTTTAGTGACCTCGAATAACGGACGGAAGATGTCTAAAAAGGTTCAAGCTCAGATCACGAGGTCATAGGATCGGAAACTTACTGATCACGATGTCCTCAAAGGTTTTGATAACACCGTTCTCTTTGTAAACGTTATACAACCGCGGGACTTGGATGAGCCAGCGAACATTGTGGGAGAATAACTTGTTGTCTATCACCCACTTGGCCAACTTGTCCCATTCGTCTACCGATCTCCCGTATACGCTCACGCGCCATTCACAATTCTGCAAAAGTTTGATGTATAATCAAAGCATACCTGAACCACCTTACTTACCTGGTACTTGCTTTGCTCTAAATCGGTCATCACCTCTGCGAAATAATCAGCGATCTAATCCTCACATTCTCCAAAAAAGAGAGAGACCTTGAGTTAGTTCAGCAAAGTATCGCCCATCAATGCGGTTGTCAATCTTTAGGAATATCTCCCGAAGCCTAGATTCTCCGATGGGGTTGTATTTGAGGTTAAACTTATCAAACCGATGGAATGAGTCTTGGTGGGCGTGCATGTCGAGCGTGTCGATGGAAAGATCGTAGGCGCTCAGTTTAAGGGATTGGAAAACTTGCTCAAGCGTTAGATCGGCACCATCACGGAATATGACGATATCCTGAAGGGAAGATGCGTCAGGACCATAGAGCAGCAGGTAAAAATGGAACACACATGAGGATTGCGTTTCATCTTTGCCTTGATAAACCTCAACAGGTGTTTCTGGTTCATGCAACTAGCCAGGTGTACGTGAGTGTCCACTTTACGCATGTTGTAGAAATCCCTGGAGGCCACGCTGTCAATTATACTGCATAATTTCATGATAACTAAGTTGGTCTGACCTGTGAGGGACGCTCTGAAACGTAGAGATTACTACAGGACTGCCTAAGAATAACACTCGCTCACTTTCATAGCTGCCAACTCTTGAGATTCGTTGAGTAAGCTGTACATCTCGAATTTACTTGCCAGATATTTGAGTCTTCGATACGCCATGCTTTTGGTTGGGCCATCTGATATGACTCCAAGAACATGGTCAAGATCCCGGAAATATTCCCTAATTGATGGGATATCGAATAGTGGTTTCTCGTCTGGGGTTTGTGGTGACGTAATTGACAACGGCCCATCGCTATGCAATGGTCCTTAAACATACCTGTCGCAGTAGAATACACCTGATATACCCCCTTGTCATCAATCCTAAATTCCCATGCGTGCGAGCCCGGAATCTCGCAGGCTGAGAATTCGAATGTCTCGTCTTCTGCGGTGACGCGACCGTCGGTGGCTGGAACGTCATTCTTTGCGTTGAAATGCCAATGAGGTGGTGGAGGCTTGGGGTATATTTGCCATGGCTTGTGTGGACTCTCAGGGACCCTGGCTTTGGCGATATCGACGACATCGGGGTTTATACCGGATACCCCTGCAAAGCCCTCGGCTATACCGTTGAAGTGACCATCATGATCCCTAGGATTGTCGCCAAGTCTCTGGAGAGACTTTGCTATGTACTTGTCTCGTAGTTCAAGGCAGTGCTGAAGCAACTTGAATGTTCGGGCTATCTCGGGAGTGATGGGTGTTTGTACTGAAAAAATAGTGATTTAGTTGTCATTCGTGCGGGTTTACACAAAAATCCGCACGCTGAGCTTGAACCTCGGTACGCGCCTTGTCTTCGTCCTCGATGAAAGGATGTTCATCGGGAGTCAAAGCCTCGCGGACTGCAAAGGCCCCTGGAAGCGATGAAGGGCCGCCATCAAATATTGGGGCAGGGACGTCAGACGTGCGGCGGTGGGCCAACATCTTCTCTTCGATCTGGATATATTTTATAGCTGTGATTTAACTTTACTTGTGACGACATACTTGTTGAAGACTCTTTTCGTCGGTGTAACCGTAAAAACCGTCTCTGGACTCGGGGATCAGGAGTCCGAATGATTTAGATTCGATAGGACTGGGAGAGTTTGGGGTCTGTATAGAGATTTTTGGAGCATCGCTGGTTGAGGGCTCTAATGTACTGTCGGCCATGATAACGGTGTTAGTCTAGCAGACAATATGACTCCGCTCATTGCAACCTTGATGATATGATGATGTTTGTTTGGCTACTGGTCGCTGGCTTTTGATCCACTCTCCGATGGGAAGCAATCCAAACCTAGATGCAGGCAAAGCGACGTGGCAAAACATCGCGAACATGAAAAGTTCAGGAAGTTGAAAGAAAGAACTCGTTGTGTATCCGAAATTACATAATAATTTGCATTACGTAATAAAATAAAAGATAATTTGCTGATAATAAGGTTATCAGGGGGATGCTATAGGATTAGGCTCTTTCTTTTACGTCCATCGAGTTCACTGTTGGCGACGAAGAGCTGAGTCGTAGACGCCTTCGACGACGTGTGACGCGATCCACGCGATGGGCAACACCACCTCGAACACTAACCATAATCGACCATCACCAGTTCCGACCAGGCAAATCGATTCGCCAAGTCGCAGACAGTCCAAGTCCCATTCACCCTCTCCGAACTCAAATCAACCCCACCGTTCTCTGCGTACAAAGAAAAAATCCCTCGAGTTGCCAGACCTTGCACTTTTATCTCTGACTCCTGCACACTCTCACCAAAATTCTGCCAACTCATCTCCCTTATCATCCTACCGTCGGCCACCGAGGACTACTTCCCCGATTCCGATCCCGATTCCAGTTTCCAACAATGGCACCATGAACAACGCCTCAAATACGGGCACTTCCCCTCGCGGAAGGCAGCCAAATGTGAAAGTCAATCTTGCACGGGACAACAACACCTCCAACTTCTCCTCGGATTTACTCCTCGATCAGCCACCTTCCACTCATATCCCGGTTCCTCACCATCACCGTAATCGTGGTAATCCTTACTTCCGGGGCGCTCCTGTCCAGTACAACTCTACACATTCATTCACTTCACGCGGCCAGGCTTCTGCGCAACCTCGCATGCAAGAGCTTTATACGGAGAGCCAGATCGATACATCCGCGCATCCTGAGCGACCAGAGTTCATCCAGGAGACCGTTCATTCGACGATTCCCCTCGCGTTACAAAAGGCCGAGGAAGAGCTTGCTGCTGCCACGACGGACAATCTTGCTGAACCTCGTCAGCCTGCCTGCAGCCACCCTTCGGAAGATGCAAAGGAACCTGTGAACGTCAGAATAACATGGCGAGGGGGCGGGAAGTGCGTCGTTCTTGCCCGTGCGGGCGACGATGATTGGAAGGGTCGTCAGCGAATGGAATCAGAGTGCGTTCATCTTGATCGATCTGCCATCATGTCTGATTGAGATCATAGTGACCCTCCTGCCGACACATCGTGGTCCACTTGGGTCTCACTTATGCCTGGAACGCACCATATCCGTTTCATTGTCGATGAACAGTGGCGCGTGGCCGACGACCTTCCTACAGCTGTGGATGACGAAGGGAGCTTGGCAAACTATGTCGCGGTCCCGATCTCTGGTCTAACCCCGCCTCTTACTCACTCTGTCACTGTTCCACCTGTGAAGCAGCCGGCCCACGTTCACTCCTTCTGGTCAACTACAACCTCCACTCAAGGTTCCACGATCGATGTACCTTCCTCTTCGGACGCCACGAGATCGTCGTCCAAGTGGACAGATGAAATCCCTTCTGAACTTGTTGCGGCTGCCCGTGAGGAAGAGGCTTACCTTGCTTACACGGCCGCGGCAGAGTACGACCAGTCGGGCTATGGCAACTCCCACCAACACGCTCCTGCGCCGAACATTCCTCCGGCCCCCGTCCTGCCCAGACACCTGGACAAACTCATTCTGAACGTCAAACCCGTACAACCCTCGCCATCCCGGGGTCGCGAGCGGGAACGGGAAAAGGAGCGGGAAAAAGAACGAGAACGCGAGCATAAGCGAAAGCAAGGACGATCGTTACTTGGAATGACTAGTACGCTTGCACGGGACGTCTATAAGGAAGAAGCCGGGGAGGACGAGCACTCGCCTATCCCGATCACGACTGCGAGCGGAACGGATGTAACTCACCTCGCAGCCTTGTCACAACCGGCACACACTCGTTTGGGGCTGGATGGGCCTGGACTAACGGATGACGCAAGCGTGTTACCCGTGCCATCCCATGTCGTTCTTCATCACCTGAGTACAAGCGCAATTCGTAATGGTGTACTCGCTGTCGGGAACACGATGCGTTATCGACAGAAGGTATTCACTTGTCCAGATCTCTGCGACTGGCATGGCCACTGACAAATCTATTCTAGTATCTCACCACGATTTACTACAAGCCTACATGAATCGCGCGATTCACGACTATGATTGGTGTGACAATACGCAGGACGTCGTTGGAAGCCAGTTTTGGGAGACTGTTTCGACCAAGCCACTCATCTGCTTATTTATCCAGTCGGTTGCTTCTTGGGATATTTGCCTCTAGATTCTCCCCGATACAACCACGATTTGTGTGGAAGACTCACACATTTAGCCATGACTTTTTATATGCTCAAAGCATGCACATGGTCCGACGCCGTTTCGTGTATACATCCATGTCTACCCTTTCATTGCCTGTTCTAGATTCATCCACCTGCTTCTTCCTGTATACTGTTCCAGGTGGTTGTACTCATCGACATCCTTAGACTACTCATTGCTTAGCCAAAATGTATTAAATAAATGTATGATTCTATGATCATGAGTACCAATCGATCAAGCAAGGATGGGATCTAATCCTGGATAGAACCACCAAAAATAGATAAATAAACAAAACAAAACATTAGCCCACCGCGAGGGTCGAACTCGCAGCCTTCAGATCTCCGCAGGGATCACTCCCGCCTTAAAAGTCTGACGCTCTGGCCAATTGAGCTAGGCGGGCCTGTGATGCCAAAGCAGCAGGTGAACCTATGACCCATGGCGAGCTCGGGGCATATTTGCTGACGTCCCAAATCCCCAAAGGGTCACCAACACGTTGCAACGTCGCGATATTCTCTGCTGTCCCTGATATCTGTTTGAAAATGCGACGATCGGATCGGATCATGACACGCAAACGGCGTTCGAGCGAGTGCCAATTCTGCGGCGATAAACCCTTCGATGGCACTCCACTTCATTACCGCCCATCATGAGCTTTATTCTTTGCAATGGAATCAAGTCCGATTGAACGACGGATTCCCGGTCGATTGTACGCCGTGGGCAGATTGGCAGATGGAGGGACCCACGTCCCGCCCAGGGTGCAACATGTCATCGATCAGGGATGTGGAAGCGGCATTCTTGTAACACGGACGATGGGGGGCATGCTGGACGCCACCGTCGTTCAGCAGCGTTGCGTCGATCAAAAGGAGAAAAGGCGCTCGTTCCCAAATGGGCACCAGAAGTGTCCGGGTTCGTGATGAGGTTGTGACACTGATACCATTTTACGTGCGGATGCACATGTTGCCATCTCGGAAATTGGGTGAAGACTGGTGGGTAAGTGCATGACGATGGTCGGTGGAAACGCATGGACGGGTGGGAAAACGGGACGGTTGGGGAGTGGGCCGGATCCCCAGATGGGCGGTGACGGGTTTCTTTGGATAACGATAGAATGTGTTTGAAATGGAAACTTCGAAATTATCAGGGATGAAGAGTCGAAAAGACACCCTAGATAAACGCATGTAATCAATACATACGCCAGCAGCGCGCATTTCTCGTGCTCAACAAAAGATTTTAATATGCATTCTCAATGTCTGGGGATACACAAGAGGCACAAAACTCGACTTACGTTGCGCGGAGATCAAGTCATGAAGGTGGGCTCGCGGCGAGGAAAAGTGCACCAGGGATTCAGCAGTGGTCAACGAGGGTACGGCCCCACTTGCTGTGCCATTCATAGGCGGGAACTACGTGACTGCCGTGCATACATAAGTCACCCTGCATCGTATGAGCGTATGGATGTCCTCGTGGTTAGTGCAACCACGAACCCAAAAAAAATGTCAGTACTGGTGAGGAATCGACGTACTGCAGATTCAGGGCTCTATAGCTCACTCGCGAGTCCCTTGTCCAGGCCCTGTTTCGAAAGTTAGTTGCTCTGGCAACGAACTTTGTCACGCAGCGCAGGGCATGGAAAGAACTGGGGAAGAGACGCCATCACGGCGATGCCCAGACTCAGTACGCGGAATTTCCGAAATCGTGGTCGACAAGAGCGGAGAGGGGGCTGCAGGAGATGGATTACATGTTCAGGTCCAGGGTCAATCGGAGACACCTGGGGGAGCGAACGCAGTTTCCAAGGGCGCAAATACCGATTGACTTGGAAGTGCCACCTGCCAAGGTACGAGACACAGCTGACTGGGCCTGTATTGGGAAGTACGAGTACTGATTCAGTTCGGGAGTAGTATCAACCACATCAGCGGGAGGAGGCGAGTATGCAGCGCATATCCAGAAGACGGGTCATGATTGTTAGCAATCCCGACCCCGCCGACGACAGCGAAGGAGAATTAGAAATGAAGATCCGGAAGTGAATTGTAAGATGATGCTCGTAGAGCATTGACGATCCTCGTTAAACGTACTATCTGGTGGTCGTTTAGAGTCGTGTCCGTTGAGGTAGTGATTTAGAAACACACAATGTGTATTGCCAGTTCCGGACCGTTCCGTTCGAGTTCACACCACTGCGGGCGTCAACGGTAACGTCATCGAGTTTATTCGTCCTCGTCCACTCCGTAATTTATTTTCTCGCTCGACATGTCCATGTTCAAGTCTGCCTCCCGTCTTTTCTCGTCTTCTCTGCGAACGCACACGCGGGTCAACTTGAGTACAGCCGTTCGCTCGCCCCCCGCCTCGCTCACTCGGCGCATGATGAGCTCCGAGTCTGGGTCTCATGCTGGTCACGGAAGCTCATCGAGCGACACACCGTGGATGGTACGTGCTACTCGCAGCATTCACGTACACCTAACCCATCTTCGTATAGATTGGGTCCGCCTTGGTGTTTGGTCCTCTCGTAAGTACCTGCAGTGGATGTAAACTCTTTCTCCAAGCCGACTCTTCATCCAGCTTTTGTACCTTGTGTCTCCGTCGGCGCGCAAAGGCTCTCACAGCCACAGTGACGCAGATCACGAACATAAAAGCCACCACGTAAGTACGTGACGATTGGATATTCGTACGAAAAGCTGACTGCCATTCGCAGGATGAGCACTCGGAGGAGAAGCACGTGGTACGCGTCGCGGGTTGATTTATTGGGTTGCTCGTGGTAACGCGTTTTCTGTTTCTGTAGGATGTTCAACCCATTGCCGATGATGAGGGCACCGAGGTCTCCGGACAGGAGGTCAAGGAATCTATGGAAAGGGCTTTTGTAGGTCACAACGTTGATTTCATCTCGCATTCTGCTTATTTTCCTAGGAAGCCGACTCTCCAAAAGATGCCCAGGAAACAGAGGTAGCAACGGCAGCACCGACAGTTGACTCGGCTTCCGAGGCGCATCCCACGGAGGATTCGCCAGCAGACGCTCCACCTGTAACGGAGTCGGAGTCAAACGCGGCTCCACCACCGGCCGTCGTTGACGACGCTACCGAGGGGACACCCGACGAAAAAGCGCAAAGTACAGCTGTGAGTATTATCTGGTGTTTGGTTGGTGGGATACAATGACCGAATGATGACCATGAACAGGGAACTGAGCCCACCACCGAGTCGAAAGCTTAAGTTAGGTTTTTCGTTGGTTGGTCCACGATAGAGTAGCGGACGATGGGCATTACCTGTCGAGTGAAAAGCGGAGATGCAGATCTAGATCTAGAATTCAAATAAAGAAACAGTCACTTGACGACGCTGCAATGGCAAGTGCTCGTGTTCCAAAATGACGCCTGACTGCACGTACGTCATACTGATAACTACATGGAATCCCACGGGCGGACCACAGTCGGAAGCTTAAACGCTGGCAACAAGGAGAGGAATCTTGACAGGCTGTCGGCGATACCATGGATGGCGATTAACTTCATCTCAAGCTGTTGTGTTCATTTTGGGTCTCAGATCACGTACACTTGTCCTCCAATTGTTTATCCTTATCTTGTGTCAAGTAAAACATCCCATTCACTGAGGCGGTTCGGTTGTATGGGAGTGCTTTGTATTTTTGTTGGACCTGGCCCTTTCCCCAGACGTGCTGGACAGGTGAGACAGCTGTCAGCTAGTACTGTACCGTTCCGTTCAATTCAAACACCGCCACAACGTCTGGGAACGAGAAGGCGTGTCGGTGATTACTAGTATGTATTACCTGGCAACGGTACACGACAATGGGAATCCGCCTGGTTGCCAGGTGCAGGCTGAGAAGGGACTATAAGATCAACGGGGGTGAATGCTGAATTCACCGTTGACCGTCCCATCTCATTGTCCCAGGTCGAGTCTTGCTGCCTGAGGCAGTCACTCGTTTCGCCCCAAACACTCGCTTTAAATATGATCATTACCATTTTTGTACTGTTATCTTTCCTCCATCTCTGTCTATCCGGCCCGGTTCCGTTTCGACGAGATCTCGCATCGATGACCAAACGGGACTCGACTAAATATGTTTTTGCTCATTTCATGGTCGGGAACTCTTACCCCTACACTCTGCAAGACTGGCAGTCCGATATCACGCTCGCACACCAGAGCGGTATCGATGCTTTCGCGCTCAACGTAGGAAGCGATTCCTGGGAACCCCAACAAGTCGCACTCGCGTAAGTGCACAAGATATCCCCCCATCCTCACGCTCATGCTCGACCAGTTACCAGGCTGCCCAACAGTCGGGAACGGGCTTCAAGCTCTTCCTTTCCTTCGATATGACGTGCGTATTCCCTAGTTCACCGTCCTCTTGTCTTCATGTCCGCTATTAGACGCCTCCCTTGTGCCAGCGCCAGTGACGCTGCTACGCTCCGAAATTATATCACTACATACGCCTCCCATCCCAACCAGTTTATCTACAATGGTCGAGTCTTTGCCTCGACCTTCTCCGGAGAATCCTGCCGGTTTGGTCAGAATTCCGTTCAATCTGGATGGACTACCCAGTTCATACAGCAGCTGACCGGTAACAATACTGTCTACTTCGTTCCTGCTTTCTTCGTGGGCACGTCTGGTTTCGCGGCCTATGAAGGCATCATCAATGGAATGTTCAATGTACGAGTCACCCCCTATGTGCCGTCTAGTATCCTCTCTCACGCCCTTCCCGCTCTAGTGGAACTCTGGATGGCCTATAGAAATTACAGCAAGCTCGATGGCCAACCTTTCCAACAATACACTTTCAACCGATATTGGGTCTACGACAACCGACACAGAATATATCAATGCCCTCACTCCTTTGGGAGCTTCCTACATGGCTGCTGCGTCCCCTTTGTTCTTCGCACACTATGGTCCAGAGAGTTACGACAAGAACGTAAGTTACCCGCCACCCATATTTGACAGATCGGCTGATCATCGTCGATTCTTAGTATATATACATGAGTGATGACCATTTATACGCAAAGCGTTGGGAAGATCTGGTCAAAATGCGCGATCAAATCGATCTTGTGGAGATCATTTCCTGGAACGATTATGGAGAGTCTCATTATATTGGTCCTATTAAGGGTGACCAACCAAACAGCCAGGCATGGGTTGACGGGTTTGATCATACTGGTGAGCTTTGCTACGTTTCTCGACCATGTCACATTTACCGACGTACTTCTACAAGGCTGGCTCAATATGACGTTATACTACGCTACCGCATTCAAGACGGGGACGTACCCAGCCATCTCAAAGGACCAAATTGTGATGTGGTCCCGTTCTCATCCATCTGATGCCACTGCATCCAGTGACCCAGTCGGTCGGCCTGGCAATTATCAGGTCGTGAGTGTCCTTCTTGACGGTGGAGTTATCTGGACCCAAATGATCTCACGATTGCGATAGACCGCAGACATCATATGGGTAGTAGTCTTCGCGACTTGCCCCGGGAACGTCACACTCTCAACGTCATCCACTCAGTCGCAGACATTCGAAGTTCAAACCGGGGTGACAAAGCTTTCACTTCCGATTTCCGCTGGCGGCTACATGAGCGCAGTGCTTGAAAGATATGGTCAAACCGTCATTAACCTTCAGTCCCAGAATTTCACATTCGACCCAAACCCACCTTCATACAACTACAACGAGCTGGTCCTTGCTTCACCTTGATTAGTAGTTCGAAATGTACAACGAGAAGGTAGATCCTATCTTGTTTGTTTGAGAGTACTGTATCATGTATGCGTTTGTGACTTATCGGTGATACCAATATTCATTCGTTCGACTGCATGCTGTGCTTATGTAACGAGGGTACTGTCGACCTAGATCATACTACTGAATGCGATGAAGCAAGTGCGGTATAACGCCAGGGCACGCCGATCCCTCAAGAGCGGTAAACGACGCCAGCATGAGCCCAGTGCCTCCACAGAGGCCACGGATCCCAACGCAGAAATAATCGCTCCGAAATCACGGGAACAAAAAGAAAAGGAAAGGAAGGAAAGATTGGTCCAAGAGGTGTGTTGCGACTATTGTGATGTCCTGTATATCCCATTGGCGTAGCTTGCAGCACAATCGGAAAGCAAGGTGTCGAATAAGAAGAGGAAGAGGCTAGAGAAATACATCGTGAGACATGTCCCTTCTTGTTTACAACGAGTTTCATTCTCGACAGGACAAAAAACTCAGACAAGAGGAGAGACTGGTGATCTTTGAGAAACTGGCGTACGGACGCACTTTGTACTTCTTTTGTTCGTTCACTCAATTGTACAGTCAGACCCAGGCATCAATACCGACTTTGGAATTGCAGTCCTCTTCAACGCTTGGGACAGGGAAGGCAATATCTCATCGGGAACGGTTGAACCAAAGCGAAGATATAGATGTCCGGCGTCTCGTGGATGGTCGAGCCAACAAACGGAGACGGCGTGATAATGGATTGTCTGTGTTGGGACATGTTGACACCGAAGATGAAGACGCGGAACTCGACGTGGTGGATTACAATGCTGCTGATGCTCGCGCCAACTCGCCGGACGCCGTTATCCCGGGTCAAGTCCAAGTCGTGGACATGTCCGCCATTTTATCCGCGCCAGAGAAGTCAACACAAACTGTTGTTGTCGGCGGTGCGCTCAGACGAAATCCCGATGGTACTTCCATGACCCCTCGCGTTGTAAAGAAGAAAAAGGCTGATCAAAAGGTTGGTCAATCGATGATTTGTAGTCTGTAAGGTCTTTATGTTTCCCTAGACAAGCTTTCGTCGGTGGTCGAAGCCATCTGCGCAACCTGGACACGAACCCGCGTCCGCGTCCGATTCGTCATTCGATAGCTCAGATTCTGCAAACGACACGGGGGAAGAGGACGACGCCGAGTCCCTTTCAGGGTCGGCATCAGACAACGATTCGAACGAGAGCAGTTCATCTCATGTCGAGGCCAATGCTGCTTCCGTGAAGAGCACAGATTTCAAGAAATGGGCGATGAAGCAGCTCTCCGCGGCCAAGGGTTATGTCGCCCCCGTCGATGAACCACTAACACCGGCGGGACCAATCCAAAACTCTACCGTACAGCCCTCTCCGAAGAAACGCAAGGTTCTACATTTGCCTCACGATGGCATGATGCGTGGTCCACTTGGGGAGGATTTGAAACTGCCTGCCACGGCGCTAGCAGAACATCTATCGAGGAAACCACACCAATCGTCGAGCTCTTCGTCTGGAAAGAAAGTGAAAGTTGTTTCCGTCAAGCGACCGACGGACGTCGAAGAATCCCGATTAATGTTGCCTATCACAGCAGAGGAGCAACCCATTATGGAGTCTATTTTGCTGCACCCCATTGTGATTATATGCGGCGAAACTGGTAGTGGAAAGACAACTCAAGTACCCCAGTTTCTTTATGAAGCTGGGTTCGGGGATCCTAATGGAGGTAGGTTCGGAGCTTGAGTTGGGCGAGGACGGGCTGACTTTGGCTTGTTAGACAACCCTGGCATGATCGGCGTAACACAACCTCGACGGGTT
>JBBPOJ010000024.1:0-63915 GCA_038091395.1 Leccinum rimulosum
CGCCACACACCATACCCCGCCACACGCCGTACACCGTCCAGCGTGAAAGACAATACAATTTTTCTGCGTCTGCGCGCTGTCGCGCGCCTGCTGCGAGTTATTTCTCGTTGATCTCAGCCGTTCCTGTGCCCCTACGTCGAGACTGGACCCGCACGCCTCCCGCCTGACCTTTCCTTGTGCCGGGCCAGGCACCCCGGCCGTGCTTTGCCGGACATCCCCGCGGCCAGTTTGATTTAACATAAATTATTCCGATTATCAATACATAAACATTTGTTAGGCAGATTAAAGGCGATCACATTCACGTATCAACTACAAGTATTCTGTCGTCGACCAGTTCCAGGGCCACCAAGTTCCTAGTTCGCGATGCTCATCAAACTTCCAATAAAGGTTAAAATCTAGAGCGCACATCAGCAAGGCAATGAGAAAAGGAAAGCCCCCCAAGATGAAACACACCAAACGCGGTCGCACGTCCACAATGTCCTCGGGTACGAGGAAGATGAGCGCATTCATCTTTCTCGCGATCGAAATCGCCAATTTGGCTGTTCGTCCAATGTCAGTCATGTTTTGTTTCGTTGCGCCAAAACTCCCCACACGCACCATTCTGCCTCCGATCCTCATACGCCCCACCCTCGTGCACGTCTATGACGAGCGTTGGGTCGACGATCCCGGGGCGGAGCGCCTCGAGCAGGTCAAGCACGAACACGCCCGTCGTCAACGAGGGGTCTTTGAACGATCGGATTGCGCGCGAGCCCAGCTTATTTCCGCCCTTTTGCGCTGTCGTGTTCGCCCATTTGAGCATCTCTTGGTCGGTGATCGGGCGGCCAGAACCGGAGAGTTTGCTGAGCGTCTTGGTGATGTTCAGTCTAGAGAGCGTGTCAGTACCAGAGCCGAAAACACGAAAACGACGAAACACGAACCGCATGAGCTGCCAGACGAGACCGAGCACGAGCGTCCTTGCCCCGTCGACGATATCGGCGCCCTGGATCCCGACCAGATGCATCCCGTTCTGTTTCCCGAGCTCGACCACATAATTCGTGTTCTCGACCTGCTTGAACCGCGAGAGGGTGCTCTGGTTTGGCGTGATCCCGATGTCCTCCTGCTCCTCTCCCCCACCACTCAAGTCCAAGGACGCCCGAGGAGTCGACGCCCCCTTGGGCTTGGAGACGCGTCGCCAGATGACTGAGCCGGGCAGGATCTTGTCGAACGCCTGGAGGATGATCAGCCCGTCCTTGATGTTTTCGAACAGGTTAAACACGCCCGGTTCGACGCCGAGCGAGTTGAGCCAGAGCGTGAATACGCGCGCCTCGCGCTCGCCTTCGGCATCAAAGTCCTCGACTGCGCCATATTCTTTGGCCTCTTGCTCGTCGAGTGGCGCGAGCCCGGGCCAGGTGTTGAAGAGGTTGGCGACGAAGGCGAGGTTCAGGCGGGGGTTGCCAGAGACGAGGGAAGAGGCGGTGAGATATTTGCGGCAGCCTATGGCGGCGGCATTTTGGAGGACTTGTTCGGCGCGCTGGCGGAGATCTCTGGTCTGGAGAGGGGCGCGAGAGCATTCATCAGGCTTGAGTTGGTTGAGAAGCACTGTGTAGTTTTCGCCGTCGGATACGTCGCGGCTAAAGTTGTTCACTCTGAAGGAGATGGAGTCAGGGGGAGCGATGTTGTATCATAAGTGAGACGCTACCTTCGCTTCCAGCCCGCAGCCTTCAAATGATAGTTGAACCATCGGAGTAGGATCTGGTCAGGGGTCAAACGAAGGAGATCGTCGATGGTCTCTCCTTCTTCACATAGCCGATACAACTCGGGGTGAAGTTTGATGTCGACTTGAGCAAGGAGACCACGACGAATGATTTGCCAAATGAGTCCAAGGATGAGATGTTCTCTGCCATCGGAGAGATCGGACGAGCCGATGTTGACGACGGAGCACCCGATACCCTTGGCAGATGTGATGACGATGTTGTTGTTCTCGGTGATCTGGAAGGCGTTCAGGGGTTTACGAGCGGTGGGGGTGTTGAGCACGCGAGTGTCAATCGTGTCTGGGACGGAATCGTTGATGAGTTTACAGAGGATCAAGCCGTCACGACACTCGTCAAAGAGCTGCATCGTGTCTGTGGGGATGGGGAAACGGGATCCGATATCAGGGTCATTCTCGATGACCTGTGGGTTGGGTGAGCAGGCAAAGATCAATAAAGGAAGAACTATGGGGTGCTCACTCCGTTGATGTGATTGGTAAACTCCTTTCGTTCATCCTCGTTGATGGTGTGGCTGACGTTGGCATTTGAGCCCTTGACGGTGACTTTTCCGGCCCTGGTGGGCAATACAGAGGCTTTGGACTGTGACCTGAGCTTGAAGTTGAGCTATGAACGTGAGGATGAGAAAGTGGCTGATAGGGGATGACATCACGAGCGCGGGCGCACCTCGACCCAGTCTTCGAGCTCGACTTTTCCGCTGGCGTCGACGGACACGCTCTTGAGCGTCTCGCGTGCTTGATCGTAGGACTCGCCGCTGCTCTGGAGGACGTGGAGGACGGAGCTCTTGTCTACACGTCCAGGGGTGTCGGTCGAGATCGCACTAGCAAGGATGTGTCAATCGTGAGCAGAATGCGATCTTGCGATACGAGGACACACTTGAAGCGATTGATGAGATCAAACATCTCATCCTTTGTGACTTCTGGATACTTTTTCTGCAGTCGAAATGCTTCCATGGTGGTGGCGTGAAGGAGACAACTTGTCTAGGCGGTGTTGTTTTGGAAGGCTGTCACCGGCGGTGTGCTGACATCTGGTCGGCTTTTTATACTATGCAAACGCCGCAGCCGATGACGAGGACTGCGCATTTCGACCTACAGCGTAGTGCGCCCTGTGCCCTATTAGCATAGAATTGCTGCGGAGTAACCTTCCCATCGTCGCCGTCGACCACGGACGACTGTATATGTTTGTTTATCCAAAAGCACTTACTTATGCTCAAGCCAGTGCGTGTGCTGTACTGGCTTCCCATCGGGTTAGCCTTTACGCACTACTGCTACACCCTCAAGACCGTCCGAGGGCGAAGCATGCAGGTCCGTCGCGTCTCCTCCCGAAATATCCTTCCTCCTTCCCGTCAGTTAGCCCACGCTCAACCCCGACACCTCTCGCTGGGACGATATCGTCGTCTTTGACCGCTTCACCCTTCACTCGGGCCGTCCGATCGCCAAAGGCGACGTCGTCTCGCTCAGGTATGCCGAGTCCTACGCGCCTTACAAGACACAATATATGTTTTTCTTTTTTTCCAGAGACCCCGTCAACAATAAAATGATCGTCAAGCGTGTCGTAGCCGTCGTAGATGATGTCGTCCAGACGCTTCCGCCGTATCCCGACCACGAAGTGCGCGTCCCCGAGGGCCACATATGGGTCGAAGGCGACGAGCCCTTTCGTACGCTTGACAGCAACACGTTTGGGTCGGTGCGTCACGCTCCACATCCTGCTCCCATCGTCACTCCAACTTACGACGATCGCATAGGTGCCCCTGGGCCTGGTGGACGCCAAACTCAGCTACATCGTCTGGCCCCTCCATCGGTTCGGTCCATTGAAGCCTCCGGAAAGACCGATATCACAGATGGGCATTCCACGTGATTCGCAGTGGCGCGATACAATGGCAGCCTTTGAACGAGAGCGCAAAAGACAAACTCGTGTCACGTCTGTCAAGAACGACCAGCTCGCCAGATCGTGACCGCGTACTCGCGTCCGCACACCAATGCGCTAGACAACCGCGCTTGCCGCTGTGGTCACGTGTAACCCGAGACCAGCATAATATACAGGATTACATGTATACCTTCCCCCGCGGTTGGGCTTTCAATAACATGTTGAATTCAAGGAACGGTCAGGTCAAGGACCCCTTACGTCAGAAGAAATCACGTTTTAGTTTCTGCTGAACACCTCAGCCCGCGTCTCCCCAGCATATCTGAGCGGTCTTCCAGGTCCACTGAGACGACAATAGCAGTAAATGCGCTCTTCTCGCAGGGGAGAAATCGTTAGATCAAGAATCGGCGCAGTTCCCGTTCTCGGACAACGCCATGGTCCACAAAGATGGGCCCACGTACTCCCTTGTCGAGATAGTGGTCAAAGAGTATGAGAGACAACGGGCGGTGGCGGAGAAGAAGAAGGGGAAGAGGAGGAGAGGAGGAGGGCTGCGTATGCGGAAAAAATGGAGAAGGAAAGGAGGAAGCGGAAGGAAGAGCAGGAGGCCGAGGGGAGAGCAGAGCAGAAGAGGGTCGAGGCGGGTCAGTGTTTCTTGGCTAATGCCGGTGTGTGTAGTGGAATTGACCCTGGACTACAGAATGCTGTGCGGCAGAAGAGGCCGAGGCGGCGTAAAACCGGCAAGAGGAGGAGCGGTTGGCGGAGCAGCGTCGACAATGCCTGATTGAGCGAGCTGCTGTACTTGAAGAAGTGCGCAAGAAGGCACAGCGGGAGCAAGAGGCGGAGGAACGTTCAGAGATGCATGTGCACTCTGCCAAGATGGGTCCTGAGGTTCCACGTGCCGAGGGGGTGGCGGACGCGTACTCCCGGTGGTGCTTCCGCCCCCCCCCAACAGCTTCGACCGAGCGCGATGACGGGCGGCCTTACACCTCCACGTTCGCAGAGTCCGGCGTGACGTGTGAGGGGTCCACCGAGGATCGGAGGCGGTGCGTGGCGTCAACGTATGGCTGAGAAGGAGCATGGAGTGGACGCCCGGGTCGTTGCCGATGGGTCGCCCGCCGGTAGGCTGCCCCTGTCCGAAAGCATGAGGAACGCAGACGATTTCGTGACGGTTCCAAAGAAAAAGGTGTGGAGACCGCGGCGGTTCCAGAATTAGAGCCGAGGTTGAGGTGATTTTTGGTCGGGGTCGGGGTCGAGGTAGAGGTTTCTTTTCTCAAAAATTTCATTGCACCGTACAGTCATGTCCGTGCTTGTTCTTTTCCTTTTCCTTTTCCTTATGCCTCATTACTTAGCCCCCCATGACATCTTCATCTTTCCCAAAACATACCACGGTTTCACTGTATCCTCAAGGCTGTAGCCTATCATGGTAGGTACTAGAATCTGGGGAAATATTTTACCTCTTTTGATTGGTTAGAGTTGGACTTACAATGTGAAACCTGGAATAGTGTTGCACTCAATATGCATTGCAAATGCTCAAATATCACCTAGGCAAACCAGAGGAACATACGGTCTTTAAGTCTATGAAGCTGAAGCAGTGGGTCTCATGCTGGCAGCCAAGCTACTCCTCAGGCTATCCCTTCCCAACATCGAGAATGAAGCTGTTATCCTGATCTATAAGTTATAACCAGGCAGCTATCAAATTGGGTGAACACAAAACTGGGGTCTGGGACATTATATTCTCCATTACAGTTTACCTCCATAGTAGGCTCATACGAGACGTCAAATGCAAGCATAACCTTGCCAAAAAACCAAATCATGACTCTGCAATGCCAAATCCCAGGACATAAAGGTGTCCAAGGAAATGAGACAGCAGATGAAGGACTGAGTTGGAGTCAGAAGGAGTGCTCGAAGCAGTGTCACGGTCATGGTCCTCACTGTGTGCCAGCCTGAGTGATAACAATTTGGCCCCTCAAAGTTCTCTACTAAAACATCTACGCACTGATCATTTACCCAACAGCCTGCCAGTAGTGTTGCCACTCTAAAGCAATCCTATAGGGAGATGTCCAACTTCAACCAAGCACAGATGGATGACAGACTGGAGTAAATCAGCTTGCTAGTATCAGCACATGAGCTGATTCAATATGGACAAACCATCCAACTCATTATTTAAACTCATTATACTCATACTATCTCTGCTACTATCTACTAAGAAACAAGCATCTCTGCTGACGGGCCTATGCACAGGTCACATAGGCTGACATAGCAGTGATAGCACTGAATGTGCACCTCGCCACCTCTGAGTCAACTGCATCAAAAGGGCCAACACTCCTGAGTGTCCACACTCAGGCTGCCCCACTGTGTCTGAAATCATCAAACACTTTCTATTAGATTTCCCACAATATGCTTGAGAGAGACAAGTTCCCCGGAATAAACTGGGTACTAGAGAGGCTGGAGAAATACACACATTGGTCATGGACGAGAAGGCCATCAACTTGAATGCCTTGATGTGTTTTATCGAAGCATCAGGCCAACTAAAAGCCACATTCAGTGAAGTAATCATTAGACCTAAAAAAATGCAAGGAATAAAGCTCACTTGTTAGCACACACATTACACTGGCACATGTACACAGTACTACACACACACATCACACTAGTACTGGCATGCCAGTGCTCAGAGACTCTGAGTCAATATCTCACATGTCTACACGGGATCAGCTGGCCTGGATGAGGAGTAGAGGGGGAAATGAGATACAATGAAGAAGACCTTTTCTTGTGCACACGAACTTGAGTTCGGATGACTCGGAGTCGCACTTCAAGCTTACATGAGTCACACCACCACAAGACCAACAACCTGTCTCCACTTGTTCAACCTTCAAACCCAACCTCAATGTCTCTCTTTCTATGCACTACACTCCATCATTTCCACACATATGACAGGCCTTTGGGCTCCAGTACTCTGACACTTGCATGCCTTGAATTGAGAGAGCACTGTGATGGAAATCTGAGGTGTCTAAAATGGCTGGCAGGAACAGCAGACTGAGTGGGTCATGCCCACCTCGGGGCATTTGCTCAGTCAGAGTTGTAGAGAGTGGGAGCCCTACACTTAGGTTGATTGTCCTCATAGAGTACACACACTCCACATAGGACAAAAATTGATTTGAAAAATAAAATAAAATAAATATGCATTGCAACCACTTTCCTTAGTGGCTTATAGTTTCCAAGTCCCAGAAATAATAATAATAATTCTGCTGCAGTCTGTGCTCCAAATTGAAATGGGACTACCTCAATTTACTTAGCCAACAATGTTCTGCCCCACATTTCCTCTTTTTTTTGCATTCAAGAACTAACATGCATGGATGCAAATTGACTGAGTACATTTCTATAGATTCATGGCTGTTTCAATTTTCAACTATTCTTCTTTTCTGTTTGCATGATTGCATCTGCTTTCTTCCTCAGACACTTCACTAACTCTTTCCATGACATAAAGGAGGTTCATCAAATTGCTGAGAATACAAGTTATTCAATGAAAAATGAAAGATATGCTAAACACACTCATCCGATTCTGAAGAATGACATTGACAATCATTTCTATCTTCTCTTCTTTGGATGCTTTGCTATACTGATCAAAAATTCCCTTCATAGCCAATTTCACCTTCTTGGGTGTGGCTGATGCTTTGTACTTTTGAGCAGCAGAAAGAAGTGGTTGAGGATCTTTTTGATGGAAAAGATAGAAAGAATGCTCCAGGACAAGTAGTATACCTACAAATCAAAGCAATAAAATATGATTTTTATTTCAAAAAAAAATTATAAAAGAAAATGTATACATACCAATATTGGTTAGAAGGATTTTCTTTGCTGCATCCATCATATTCATCTTGGTTAAAAGGATTTGCTTCCACTGGGAAAAAATATTTATCTATAATATTCAATTGGATGGTAATACAAAATGAAATTGATGAGGAATTCACATTCCTATTGGGCTTCAGAATGGAAGATGTACTGGGATGCAAAGTATTGATCTGAAAAAATAAAATGTTATAACCAAAATGAAGTAATTAATTCACATACTGTTTGACTGTGAGTAATCTGACAATGACACATTGCATTTAAATTAAACCAGGATATCATAAAAAATAAATTCACTGTCTGTAACATAAAAATCAGATGGGATCAAATTTGAATGTGTACAATCAACAATTTGTACAACCAATACTTACAGTCTGAAATCAATATAAAATGATAATAATATCAATACATCATCATAAATAGTAGTGAAGAACTTACATCCTGATATTTTAAACACAATATATAAAATAAGGAAGATGTATGCTGCAGAAAAATGACATACAAACTTACAGCCTGGAATAAAAAAGTGAAAATTCAACAGAATTCAACAAAAGAAATAATATACAACATACCATCTGAAAGGGATCCAGATGTTTATCATGAGTGTATTAATCCTTCATAATATTGAATGATATAGATATACCTCCTGTAGTTAGAAATGAATAGTTAACATGTTATTATCATTGTTTTAGTGAGACATGACTTGCAGTCTTTCATAAGTAAAATAAAACAAGATCAGTATTACAAAAATGGTATACTAGAAAGCTCACCAGCTAAACAAATCAGAATAAATGTGGAATGAAAATATGTATCAATGATGGTGATAAATTCAGATGGTATGAAGCAACATACATTCTGTAGATAAATAAAAAACAGGAACAATAAATATGATCAACCATCTTGTGAAAAGATCTAAAGATCTAAAACATGCCATCTGTTATATAGAAATGCAACAAATTATGATATTACTATCACAACTATTGAAATTATGTCTAATTGGGAAACTCACAAACTATAAATGAGAAAGCAGATAAATGGATAAATGGATACCACATGCTCAGTGTCACCCTTTAAAGCACATTGGACAATGGACAACTTACATCCTGTCATTTCCAGAGCAGAATAAATGAACATGGCATCATCAGAATTACCACTCTCTGGCACATTCCACAATAGACAACTCACATCCTGTCATTTCCAGAGCAGAATAAATGGACATGGCATCATCAGTATCACCACTCTCTGGCACATTCCACAATGCACAACTCACTCTCTGTCATTTCCAGAGCAGAATAATTAGCCATGGCATCATTAGCATCACCACTCTCTGGCAAATTCCACAATGCACAACTCACATACTGTCATTTCCAGAGCAGAATAATTGGCCATGGAATCATCAGCATCACCACTTGCTGGCACATTCCACAATGTACAACTCACATCCTGTCATTTCCAGAACAGAATAAATGGACATGGCATCATTAGCATCACCACTCTCTGGCACATCCCAGTGGGCAGTGCACAACTCACAAACTGTCATTTCCAGAGCAGAATAATTGGCCATGGCATCATCAGCATCCACTCTCTGGCACATTCAACAATGTACAATTCACCCACTGTCATTTCCAGAGCAGAATAATTGGCCATGGCATCATCAGCATCACCACTCTCTGGCACATTCCACAATGCATAACTCACATCCTGTCATTTCCAAAGCAGAATAATTGGCCATGACATCATCAGCATCACCACTCTCTGGCACATCCCACAAT
Source organism: Leccinum rimulosum (assembly GCA_038091395.1). Classification (NCBI taxonomy): domain Eukaryota; kingdom Fungi; phylum Basidiomycota; class Agaricomycetes; order Boletales; family Boletaceae; genus Leccinum; species Leccinum rimulosum. Next base: position 9,224 of record JBBPOJ010000024.1, read on the forward strand.
GCACAACTCACATCCTGTCATTTTCAGAGCAGATTAAATGGACATGGCATCATTAGCATTATCACTCTCTAGCACATTCCACAATGCACAACTTACTCCCTGTCATTCCCAGAGCAGAATAAATAGACATGTGGGGTATCATCAGTATCTACTATCACCACTCTGGCACATTTCACAATGTACAGCTCACCCACTGTCATTTCCAGAGAAGAATAATTGGCCATGGCATCATCAGCACCACCACTCTCTGGCACATTCCGCAATGCATAACTCACATCCTGTCATTTCCAAAGCAGAATAATTGGCCATTACATCATCAGCATCACCACTCTCTGGCACATCCCACAATGCACAACTCACATCCTGTCATTTCCAGAGCAGATTAAATGGACATGGCATCATTAGCATCACCACTCTCTGGCACATTCCACAATGCACAACTCACCCACTGTCATTTCCAGAGCAGGATAAATGGACATGGCAACATCAGCATCACCACTCTCTGATACATTCCACAATGCACAACTCACTTCCTGTCATTTCCAGAGCAGAATGGAGAATGAATGGACATGGCATCATCAGCATCACCACTTGCTGCTACATTCCACATTCCACAACTCACATCCTGTCATTTCCAGAGCAGAATAATTGGATATGGTATATCAGCATCACCACTCTCTGGCACATTCCACAACTTGAATGTACAACTCACATCCTGTCATTTCCAGAACAGAATAATTGGCCATGGCATGATGCATCATCAGCATCACTACTCTCTGGCACATTCCACAATGCACAACTCACTGCCTGTTATTTCCAGAGCAGAATAAATGGACATGGCATCATCAGCATTACCACTCTCTGGCACATTCCACAATGCAAAACTCACCCACTGTCATTTCCAGAGCAGGATAAATGGACATGACATCATCAGCATCACCACTCTCTGGTACATTCTGCAATGCACAACTCACATACTGTCATTTCCAGAGTAGCATAATTGGTCATGGCATCATATCAGCATCACCACTCTCTGGCACATTCCACAATGTACAACTCACATCCTGTCATTTCCAGAGCAGAATAATTGGCCATGGCATCATATCAGCATCACCACTCTCTGGCACATTCCACAATAGACAACTCACTGTCTGACATTTCCAAAGCAGAATAAATGGCCATGGCATCATCATCAGCATTACTCTCTGGCACATTCCACAATGTGCAACTCACATCCTGTCAATTCCAGAACAGAATAAATGGACATAGCATCATTAGCATCACCACTCTCTTGCATATGGCACAATGCACAACTCACATCCTGTCATTTCCAGAGCAGAACAAATGAACATAGCACCATCAGCATTACCACTCTCTGGCACCTTCCGAAATGCATAACTTACTTCCTGTCATTTCCAAAGGAGAATGACATGACATTAGTCATAGAAATTCTTACACATTTATACATTTCCAGCAATGACAACTTACTTCCTATAGTTTCACCAGTGCAATAAAAATAATTGAGACAAACTTAAATTTTATGTATGAATTCATATGAAACCCTCTCTCACCCAAAAGTGTGGAAACCATCTTGCCATAGTTCTGGGATTTACAATATCCAAGCTGTGCATGGGAAGTGCATGTTGATGCAACTTGTCAATGTCATATATCATACTTTTTTAATTATTCCATTAGCCTTTAATGAATATTCAACTTTTCATACTCACTCTCGAACTGCATATTTAACACACAATGCTATATTTGTTTCTTGGGCAGTAACAAATAGCATTTGCAAACCCTCATTCAGAGCTCCAGCTGTGCTTTCCAGCAACATGTTACATCCCTCATTTGAGTTGTGCATCCCTTGCATCCATGCAAATTCCGTGAGCCAAATCATTTTATTGAAAAAGAGAATACTAATACCTCCAATTTGGACATAATATTTTGGTGCATACTTCAGTTCAGAGAGACGACCCCATACATTGGCATCATTGAAAATCCCATCCATGAGCTTGTGTGCCTTTGCTACCTTCTCATCTATTGGCAGCTTGCGAGCATTACCAGATAGTGCACTCATGGCTACAGCCAGCAATGCATCAAACTTGGTGAACAACACAACAACAGGCACTGGCCAAGCTGTGAGCTCAACAGAATCAAAATCTTGTCTAAAATGAGCCCACCATTTTTTGTATCACACTCATTGAAAAACATTTCCTCGGAGCGTTGGATTGCCCGATTCAATTTATCCATTGGGATACAGTACCTATGCAGAGTAGCAACTAGTCAATTATTACTACTTCCCGCACAGTTCAAGTTATTACCAGATGGCATGAATGCGTTTCTTAAGCAATGTTGTGTTTGCACGATCAGCAATGAACTTCTTCAGCTGTTGGAATTCATCTACGGAACCAGCCTCGAAGCCCCGCGAGTCATGGAAGACGAATTTCTCATTGCTCCGGAAAATCAACTCATTCTCAATGTCATGTTCCCCGCGCTGGCGTGTATTTGTAGACATGCGTGTCAAGTCCGAGTCCCAGTATGTTACAAGTGATACTCACCCCCCTGGATCCCTCGACCTGTGTCAAATCAATCTGGCCGGCGGTGGCCGCACGCTTTGTCAGTAGGCCAGTCATCCATACGTATTAAATCAAGCACGCACCTTGTTTCCCTCTCCATCATAGACCTCCGGGTTTTCGGTAGTGTTACAGATCGCGCGGAGAATGGTCGTCTTGCCAGCGTTCGCTCGCCCAACGATAAGGATCCTGAAGCGGCCAAATTTCTCTCGGATGTTGTCAAAATCGCCGACCTGGTTTGTCTCTGAGTTCGAGTTCGAGTTCGAGGCCATATCTGGATTTTCTAAGTCTGAGCGTATTGTCGAAGAGATCGCGGAACGTGAGGGCGAGGAAGAAACAAGTGCCACAAGTCGATCGATCATTTACTTCCGATATCCCGTGGCAGTGGCCGAGCATTCCGAAGTCCACATTCAAAGTACGCCGGGTGTGGCTGTGTAATACTCGTGGGAAATACTATAATCCTCTATTGGGACTCATTAAATAATTAAATAATAGCAGCGACATTGTGCTGTCCTCGGCAGATCTCCAGTCCACCTCGGGCATCGAGCGCGAAAGCGAACAATCTCTGGACGTTCAGGTCCTCAAAGAAACGGCATTTGTGAATGCGCTTAATTCAGTGAGAGTCTCCCCGCCCGACGCCCGTACATGTCGGCTCTGTGTGTACTCACAACTTGTCCATCCCAGGTGAATGGCACAAAGACTCGTGCTCGATTCGAATCTCGCATGGCCACTAGTGGGGTGACTTGTGACCGAAGTCACGTTGGGCCTCAACAGGAACGCGTCCGTCAGTACTTTGAAAAAATCACGTATGCAGAAGAATTGCATCAAAAACGTAAAGGACTTCATGCTTTTCTTTTCTTTGACCCATTCTAACATAACCCTGCAGGAAAACTAGGAATCGACAAGGCCGCCGCAGGCCGGTTCATCAAACATGCCATCGCCCAAGCTTTGAAACCACCTTCTAAGAATCTTGATCTGCCGATGTCGACGAACCATCCGAAGACGCGATCCAGGCGGCAGTAGAAGCGAGTACCAGCCGCGAGCGCGTCCCGGTCAAAATCATGAACAAGATGGCAGCGCGCGCACAGTACGAAAAGGAGCTTGAAGAGATGGGGAGCGAGCAAGAGGAGGACCTGGCCGTGTTCGACGATGAAGAAGAGGTTGACGAGGATCCAGAAGCGATGGATATGGTAGACGGACAGCCGGCGTCAAAGAGATTGGACAAGGCAAGGGTCGGGCGTCGGAAGAAGACAAAGAGGAGTAATCTGGCAGGAGTGAGCAGGTGACCCCCCTTTTCTGGTGAGCCCTCAAACACCCAATGCGAACCGTCCAACGATGTACCACAGGGTAGGTTCCTCAATCGACTCCCCAGACAACAGACACCACCAAAAAAGTACACCCGTGCAATCGTCATCGGTCGACAACTCCTTTCTGCCTCAACGAGAGGCGAGGAAAGCTGCAAAGAAGGCGAAGCGTAAAGCAAAGAAATCGTAACTGATGATCACGACGCTTTATACATCGATTTTCTACGGAAATCCACAGACGTAGAACATTACAATCCTACTGATCGCAAGGCTCGCAAGCGTAAATGGTTAGTAGACCTGCGATAATACGAACACTAAAGCGTACGGCCCAAGATCGTTAAAAAGATCGTCTTCACATCACCCATCGCGATCGAGCGTATCACTTCCAGGGACCCAACACCCACCATCTCCTCCGCCCAAACAATTGCCCGCCAACGTCTTCGAGCTGGCTCAACTGCTCATCCATGCTATTCGTTTTCTTGCTCGCCCTCCTCCACTCCCTAAGGTCTCGACGGTCTGCCAGCTGTAAAACGACTTGATCACCACCCTCTTCTCGTCACACTCGTCCTGCCCGACTTTAAGATCCTCCTCGTCCCTTCCGTCCAAATACCCCAGCTTCCTGGCCTACCACGAATGCCACCCCTTGCGGGGCGCATGTTGTCCGCCACGCTCTCGATAGCGAGTTTCCCGACCGACCGACCGACTGACAGTCCATGATGACCAGCTCGGCATCACGCATGTTCCGCTCGCAGGCCAGTCGCACAAATTCCTTGAGCACCGAACAGATATGGACGTATTGTCCGCCTGCAGAACGCGCAGCCTCGGGCAACCGCGAATGAGCGCTTTGAACGTATGGGTTAGCCATATTGGCCGCGCTTGACACCTTCATATGTCTCAGGGCCTGACCGGGCCGGGGCGACTTCTCCGCCGTCTTGGGTGACGAAGTCGAACCTTCGGCATCGACCGGAATGAGCGCTTCAAGAACTGCATCCGTGATGTAGCAAGCGTCCTCCAAGTCGAGTTTCCGGATGAGCGGCGCGGTGCAGAGGAGGCGCACGAGGCCGTCGTCCCTAACCGTAGTCCTTATTCCCGCGAGCTCGAGGAATTCGAGACGAGGAACCGAATAGGCGAGGTTCGAGCACGCCGTGTCCGTGAGCGTGATGTATGTGGAGAGCGAGAGATGTCGGAAGGACGTCACGCGTCGCCTATATCAGGTGTATCCTATTTGAGATTTTTCCATGTTGCTTTCAAACTGATACTATCCCTGGATAAAGACACAAGTATCTGCAGTGACGTTGTACGTCGTTCTTTTCAAAGAATTGCGAATTCACACTCGAGTAGATCCACCAAATCCCGATGAGTATCCTGCACTCTCTTTACCATCAAATCCATCGTCGATGTTCTGTGCAAAGTCCATGTTTGCGTTCGTTGAGAACACGGTATCCTTCGACCAAGCTGTACCCAAGGCGACTCTGTAAATGATCAACTGAGGTGATAGGGCCTAATTGAAACGAAGTCAGTGGCTAGCGCTCATCTGCAAGCAACCCATGCACGCACCAAAAAGGTTCCCCAAACGAAAGCAAACGCAAATACGACGTTGCTGTTCAAGACCTGGGAGACCAGATAACCGATCCCGAGCACGGAGAACGGCAGCGCGGACTCCATGAGTATTGCGGAGACATCGATGTACGTCCTCGAGAGAGCGGGACCCAGTGATTCGCGGACAGTCAGATAGGTGACTAGCAGCCGCCCTATGATGGTCAGGGTAGCGATCAGGTTGAAGCTGACAGTCAACGCCAACCACGCAATCGAGAAGTTCGTGGGCAATCCTTGAAATATGCTTGCACCGGGTAATGCACTCTCGATTGTCGTAATGATGGCCATGACTTGTTGTTGGTTAGAATCCGGGAGACGAGAAAACCTCAGATGACTTGCCAAAGGAGGCCACGTATAACAAGGCAGGTAGGATAACAACCCAGCGATGATCATGCCAAAACATAAAGCATCTGTACAACTGAAAGAAAATTATCAGCCGACTTTGTATCTGCGCATATCTAACACTTGCCATCAAGCCGTCTGCCATTGCGAACGCAGCAACGTCGGTTGCAGTACCGAAAATATTGTACCAGGCAGAGCTATTGTCTTGATAGAAGGCTATTGGCCCACCCGGGAAGCTTCCATCGTCGATCCACATTAGATCACCGAATGCACAGTTGGTTGCCAGTGAAATGGTCAAGAAAAGGAGCAAGAAAGATGAGTATATCATGTAGAATTTTCTATGTTTCATCCGGGTTCGTTTCTGGAACAGACGAAAAGATTGGAAAAATAGCGTCAGGGTAATTCCTGGGGACTCGTTATCAGTACGCGATCAGTGCAACAGATGGTACGAATGAGGTTACTTACCATATAGTAAGGAGGAAAAAATGATACCGAAGTAGATCGAGCGTTGGAGGGTGATCCCTGCAGAAGACATTCTCACTGTTTAGTACGATAGTCAATGAATAGGAGTAGTACGTCGACGGGAGGGTACCTGGTTGGATTCGTCCGGGGTTATAACATGAACTCTGTCAATACAATTATCCAAAAGTATCGTAGGTACCTGCCCCGATCCGTATCTTCGCTAGCATTTCGCCACTCTCGGAGAAAGAAGTGATGGAAGCAGTACAACGGTGATTTTTTTAATACCCAGCCAGGTTCAGGAAGACAATAAAGGCTCCGAAGAACACAGGTTTTGATAGATTCCGTCTCATTACGTGTCTCTGTTTATTCTTCTGATCTGGGGCAATTTTAGACAAACATCCGATTGGAGTATGCAAGATTACTACCAACTCCAAGCACAGCTGCCAGTGCATCACGAACCTAATTCCATGTCGACAAGACACAAATAAATCACACAAACCTAACAACGTAATTTCTATACATGGTATTCTCCGACAAGGTAAATGTCATAGACCGTATCATGATCGTTGAGGTGTCGGTTGAGGACGACCACTCGACGTCATCTGTGCTAGGCGTGTCAAATCCATAACATAACATATCATGAGTTTTCTCGAAAGCCAAAACATCCATCATGATGTCAGACTCGTCGTACACGGGTAGGTGCATAGACCTCGTATCTCGTATCTCGTATGTGTAATTCAACACCTCCCGTTTACTACAGGCAGAAGTTCATGTCTACGATTATACAAAGACCCTCGATCTTAAGTCCTCTCCCCGTATCGTTTCAGGCCCCATACCTTGATGCCACTACCATCTCCTGGGTGGCGCATCTTTACCATGCCAACGTCTTTCATGTGCAAGGACTCATAGAACCTGACCTATTGGTATGAAAGTCGTCATTCAGTGATATATCATTCATCCTTCCAAACGTACGTTTTGCTCTGTATCGGTGCAACAGCCAATCGCCTCGTTGACAGCCGCCTAATTACGCGGTCAGTTGAAATACAACCATCTGGTAAATGGAACATCCTACCCTTTCCAACACTTGATTGTAGAGCGATGTTCCGATCCCATTTCTCTGGCATTCAGGCAGCACGGCAATGTTATTCAACCACCAGCTATCTGCCGAAGTCTTGTTTCATCATTATGAATAAGCAGGTAGTACAAGGGCGTCAGCTCCGATCAATTAAGCGTACCTCTGGTCCATAGCTAGCCGCCAAAAACTTCTTGATCTCCGCATCATACTAAACATGTAGCAATCAGTACGTCGCTCGAACGGAAGAAAGGAGAGTAAACTTGCTTCGTTGATCCACCAATCTTTCGCTGCTTGGTCCAGTTGACTGAAGAAATTGTTGAATCCCGTAGTCTCCCTTATCTCTTCCCTAGAAGCGAACGGTTCATGAATTAGTATAGTTTTGAAGGATTCCAAGAAAGATGTAACGTACGTGGCCCACAGGCGTTTCCCTGGAGGAAACCAGAGCGCTGCGCCGACGATTTTGCGACTAGTCACTTCCTTAGCGATGTAGCAGTCACCATCGATCAAGCAACTTCGGGTCATGGAGCGAAGCAAGTCGGGAAGAAGTTCTAGCTTTCCACCGGTCAATAGGCTGGCTCCCAGAGCTGTTGACACGTTGTCAGTTTTCGAGTTGGTGACGCGGATGATCAGTGTGTGGTTAGCTCACAGCCCGCGTCGAGAAATGCAAGATTTGAGAGCGAAGCTACGTCTTCCACCTCGCGATCTAGATGTTGTCGATGTCACAAATTGAACGCCAGAATGAAGAGGAAACTAACCAGACAGCTTGGTAACAAGCGTGATGTCGACTTTGATCTTTTGCATGCCGAGACGAAGGGGTGAGGGTAAGGTTTGATGGTAGCTGGTAATTCCAAGGTCGACCCTTTGTGCGTTTCTCTGTAGGTATGTTGGGAAAGCAAGAACTCGTAACACTGCGCTATTCCCTTTACGATGAATCCCCATAGATAACATAATGCGGGATCACGAGGTCCATCAATATACATGCTGTAGAAGAAGTCTGTTGCATTCACTTACGCAGTATACACGAGGGCTCTCGGCCTGTCACTATGATGGTTGGTATCCACAGCCTCCATGCATGGAGGCTGTGGATACAACCATAGTGACAGACATCAATGATGATCAGACCAGAACCTAAACATTGTTCGATTGGTATGCATATTATAGCCACTTGCACCACATGCTATCCTGTGTTTGATCGGATATAGTAGCTTCACGTTGTGTACCCAGTTCCAATGCGGATTGCAGGGCCTCGGCCATTGTGAGAGCGCAGGAGTGTCTAATGATGGCAGGCACTGCAAAAAAAGTGGACTCGGCATCTTCCGGCGCGAGGCGGAAGTCCTTCCGACGGCAAAAATCATCATATGTTGCGAAAATGAATCCTGATCATCGGTACTACTAGAGGGAAGATACTTTTTTACGCGCAAGAGTTGTCTACTACTATCTTTCAAGGAAAGGAGGAGTGGTTAAACGCACTCGCATGGCGGACTAAAGCTTCTCTCCGTCGAATGGCGGGTAGCAAAAAAATCATCACCGCGCATTGTGTCTACATTCAAGTTGTTACATTGTTACAGTTACCAGTACATACTGTTCCGTTCAGAACTGACATGCCATGTGGCATAGTTCCACTGATCTGAGCTAATGATTTAAATCCAGCGCGTAAGCTGTCCGAGTCCAAGCTTAGACATGATGGCATCGCAGGAAACAGTTGATCTAGATCTATGTCAGAAGAACGATATTTCCAGAACAACTTCCACCACGGACATTTAATTGACGATCCATGTTAACTTTTTCATGAAGCAAAGTCGGTTATAAAGATTTGTCTGCAACATCCTCCATTCTACTCCAATCATACGTAACTCTATTGTATACCGCCTTCCAGTCCTTGCACGTGTGCGTGGCGCCAATTCTATCTGTGGTAAAGTTGCGAGTCATAAAGTCCCCCGGTTCCAGTGTTCTGTCCACCTGACAAAGACTGCACTGCCGTAGGTAATTAAGACAGTGATGCATGTGGCCAGCGAAGTATGGGTGTGCGGCCAACCGAGGGTCCCTGAACGTCCGCTCGAATTGCCGCCAGCAATGCAACTCGTGGAACATAGACAGAATGAAGATTCGCCCGTTCGGGCCGAGTTGCTCTCCACCATCTCCAGGGGGGGATGTAGACCACCACTCCGCCTGGGCTTCTGCATCCCACATGGAAAACCTGACAGTTTCTTCTACTGTCATCTGCACGAAACCTGGATCAAAATTTGGTAGCAGTGACGGATAATCATCGTCAACGTAGGCTAATGATATTTAAGTTGGAAAGCGGCAAGAAAGAGATTACAGCACGTACTATAGTCATCAAGTTGGGTGAGACAAGGCAAAGATAGCAACCTATGATTGATCTCTGCTGACCTCAAAAGTGGGCCTTGGTACAATATTAATAAAGTGAATTGCACCAAGGTGTAGGTGAAAACGACAGAGGAAACAGCGAAGGCACTCAAGAGCGATGCAAACAAGGCTGTCTGAAAAGTCATGTTGGCAGCTTCAGTAGTAAGATCGGGCCATGCCAGTGCTATGTTATGGTCTTTTATCTTGTGGGTTTGAACACCGGTGCGAGTACCTCATGGAGTACCATAAGTTGTCTGTGTGCGCAGCAAAGCTTCTTAGCTGAAAGCCGGAAATGAATATACGGGCCAGATATAAGGCTGTACATGGTCATCAAAATAGCTGTAAATGAGGTACACGTATCATACTGGCGTTGTAACCAACACTCGACAAAGTGAAATTCTAATGCTGGGTTGCGTGGGAGTGATGAAATGAAGGTGTGCAGCTCAGTATTGTGGTAGTGGTTAGGTCATAGCCTTGGTGCTGTGCACATAAATATATCGGAAGATGCTCCAAACCGGAAACCTTGCATGCGCATTGGTATCAATTATAATATAAAAGGAGGAGAGAAGAAAAAAGACAAGGTCATCACATCTCCCAACGACATGAAGCTTACAATTTTTGCATGCATGGTTCTTGCTTGTCTGACAACCGTCCGTGCCTTACCCATCGAGGAAGATGGTGCGATATATTACCAGATCATTAGGACCATGTCTGACACGTTTTCAGACGCATATGAGAAACTGACAAAGCCAGGAACCAATACTTTACCAGTTGGACGTGCAAACCCGTGGTTGGTGTGAGATATCTGAGATACTCTGGAAGAGAAAGACCTTTCCTGGGTAATCGAGTAGGAGGTCAGGCGATTTATGCATCTAGTATGGCATCCGGAACAGCTTACCATGATTGCGAAACACGTACCAGGTAGACATGGACCATTGAAGGGTGAATCCTCCAGTGATGGATAGTTTCAGCAATGATCAAAGTGGCCCTTAGTGTATGCTTGCATTTGCCAGTGAATCCTAGTAATTGATTAGTACTTATGTGTATTATTCAACCAGGCGAGACGTGCCAAAACTTGACATGTTAGAAAAATAAACAGGACTCTAAGGCCTGCAATAGAGCATGAAGCACACCAAAAGGTGTCCAATGGATAGTTTCTCCCTTGCAGAATGAATACATCCTGACATCGGTGGAAGTTGAGGTCACTAGCCAATCATCGAGTGAGCGGGCACCTTTAAAGACTCATCTCCGCTTCAAATCTCAGTGCGAAGTTTTCACTCGATCCTCTTTTGCCTTGGCTTTTTTTTCGAGTCTTGTGGACATGACCGCAGTGTGAAGGTGAGCCTCATCGTACGACCTTACCTTTCCTCGCCGACCTGTCGATGATTTCCAAAAAAATTATACTGATTTAATGAATACGACCCGCTTTTGAAGCGGGAATGACCGTCAATTTCTACTCTTTTCTGAGACTCTGTCGCCGATTTCGTGTCATTTTGCATGTTCGTCACTGACAAGTATTTCTGCAGCCTCTGTGGCCGTCTGGTTCTCCGGCAACTTTTGCTGTCTTCCTGGATCTTGTTTGGGGGGAGGAGCATTCTGTAAACCCCTGACACCAACGTATTCTTCTGGAAATTGGTCCCGCCACCCTCGACGATTAAAATCGACACCAGCAAGATTTATCTGCAACCACCCACTGTCTATACAATGGTGGATCATCAGGACGTCGAGCCTGCTTCTCGTCTCCGTTGCACATCAAATGGCGGGCTACGAGACCTACGCGTACTTGGACTTTTTACGCTGATTATAAAAATGCTCGTATGTAAACGTTGCTGATAAGTACTGATAGATGATTACCACGAATTACGCTGTCCGCGATAGCCATCCCCATGCTAGTATGTAACAACATATCCATGCGGATGAAAGGGAAGCGGGCATAGACCCACCTACTGCTTAATCCATGTGTGTCGTCGCGTCAGTGCTTGGGGTTTGCTTGTAGTCGGATGTGTCACGCATTGCAGGCAATCTCAGTCAACAAGTTTTTTTTACTCATATTGAGTCGCCGGGAAAACGTTAAAGGTTTGACACGCCAAGTCGTCTGCGCAGACTCATCGAGAAGGCCAAACACGATTTGCTATGTCTAGCACCAAGTGAACTGGGTCGGAAGGCTACGGAGCGCTTTGTATCCACAACGAGGGTCGCTGACTAGGTTTTGCAAGTTTCTTTCTGACACCTATTACTGTAGTACTTACTTACAATACATCACCTGGCAAGCCTTGCTCTCACCATTCCGCTTTCTTGATCGCCTTTGTCGGAACAACTGGGATTTTGTTTCCCTTGTATCCAAACCTATCTAGCCACGGCCAAATTACGCTCCTGCTTTGTTCAAACGAGGCAATCGGCGCGTCAGTGCGATGTCATCGGATCAGGCCATTCAACAGACATTGGTGCCGGAATAGATCCACCGCAAAGCGAATCGCCTGCTTGCCGTTATCTCGCCTCACTTCCTGTTTCTCGAGGTCGACCTCGAGCTCCACGCCCGCATCTGCATCCGCAGCAAGTTCTTTGCACTCCGCTTGAGAAAGTACCAACGGGAGCATGCCATTTTGCATAGCATTGCTCCGGAAAATCTCACCAAAACTGGGGGCAATGATACAACGAATGCCAAAGTTATTCCTGTAATTCATTGTTGTCAGTCATCAGATGGTGACCGAGCCATGGTAGGGCCCGGGGGGACTCACAAGCTCCACGCAGCGTGCTCGCGAGAGCTACCACAACCAAAGTCGCTAACGACAAGAATTCTTGCCTGGTCGTATGAAGCCCGATTCAGGACAAAATCTGTCTTCTCCCCTGTCTTGGGATCGAAGCGAAGGGCATAGAACAACCCGTTAGACAGTCCGGTACGTTTCAGTCCTTTGAGGAATTGTTTGGGAATGATCATATCTGTGTCGACATTGGCCATGTGCAACGGTGCTGCGATCCCCTTGACGATGACAAACTTCTGAACACCAGAGCTCGAAGACGACGCTGTGGAAGAAGTCCCGGATGGGTGGGTGAGGGGCAGGGGCTCTGGAGGAGGGAGGACGGGGTCTGTGAAGAACGCGTGTGGAGTCAATTGTTTCAAGGACGACGCTTCGGTGATTTTAGTCTCAGTCGTTGAACCCAACAACTTCCGGACATCAGTGAGCTTTCCCTTAATGGCTGCAGCCGCTGGCATGGCTGGACTGAGGAGATGAGTCCGTCTTCCAGCGCCTTGACGACCTTCAAAGTTGCGGTTACTTGTGCTAGCACAGCGCTCACCAGGCGCCACCCGATTCGGGTTCATACCCACGCACATAGTAGAGCATCCAGCCTGCCTCCAGTCAAAACCAGCGCGCTTGAAGATGGTATCTAATCCTTCTGCTTCTGCGTGCTGTTTAACTAACCCTGTACCAGGAACGATCATGGCTTGGACGTTCGGTGACACCTTCGCGTCGGGTCCGGCAGCTAAGACGACTCGTGCAGCAGAGCGAAGATCTTCAATACGACTATTGGTGCAGGAACCAATGAAGACTTTGTCTAACGAAATGTTGTCCATGCGAGTATTCGGATGCAGTCCCATGTAAGCCAAAGCCCGCTCTGCACCAGCCCGCTTGGCTGGGTCCATTGTTGCCGGATCTGGTACAGAACCAGTGATGGGAACAACGTCCTGAGGAGATGTGCCCCACGTAACAGTGGGTGGTATATCAGCTCCATTGATCTTTAGTTCGAAATCGAACTTTGCGCCGTCATTACTCTTGAGGGTACGCCAATAATCAAGAGCACAGTCCCATGCTTCGCCCTTGGGACCCAGTGGACGATTGCGGAGATAATGTGATTTCATCGGGTGCAAATAAACCAGCTCGGGCACCGGCTTCGATGCTCATGTTACAGACGCTCATACGACCCTCCACTGGCATGCTGAGTTCGCGGAAAATAGAGCCAGCGTATCAGCTGTTCCAATAACCGCACTCACTCAGTAATCCACTAGTACCTGCTCCTACTAATGGTTTCGACTCGGATAAACTTGTGGACACAAAGTTGATGCGCTCTCAACGGACACCTTAGACTATATACCTTCTGGATGATGCTCTCATTCTTATCATGTAGATACATATAGAATGCATACGAATACCAATTTCAATCAAGTTGTACATTCCAGATTCCAGAAAGAGTTTATCTTTATGGGAGGTGCCTGGAGCGGTGGAGATATGTCCGAGTCATTGTATACTTTTCGGGCGGTTCCTGCGAATAAAGTTGGAGAGCAGACATTACCATGCCAACCACGAGAACAGCACTGGAACAGGTGACCGTTAATGAGCGCTTAAGCAATCGGAGGCCCGTCGGTATACACCTCCGATCGGAGTGCGTGAGAAATTGAAGCTGTACTTGCGCACTACAGTATGATTAGTACGCAAGGTCATTGGCTACCACCTGTAGGGATTGTGTGCAAATCGGTCTCGATTCTGTGCCGTTGTATTCTTGACCTTGTACTTATAGGTCTCGGCGAGTTTGGCTTATGAGTCAGCGCCTCCGAGTCGTTCCTCGAAGATGGTCAGCGGATGCATCCTCCCAACAGAACTAATTTCCAGGATTCTTGGGTACACGAGCGCCAGAGACGTCATCCGATGGCGGACGGTGAGCCTTCCTCGGACCGTTGTTGACCTACCTGCATTGTAGCTTAACTCATCACATCTTGGACGGTCGTGTATTCCCTCTCTTTGCATGCAGGTTTCAAAGCGGTTCCGTGCCATCACTTACCAACTCAATGTCTGGAAGGTCCTCCACGCAAACGTGCCGTTTATGCCTCCTCCTCGAACGGGCCCTCGTCAAGTCAGAGCGACTGGCGAAATCGTGGAGCCATCAGGTCCAGCAGCTACGAGTCCTCTCGGTACACAGAATCCATTTTGATGGAGATCTTCCATTCGACCATTCTATCCATCTCGTCGATGGTCGATGGTTTATCGTGTGTCAATCAGAACGGCGGTTCGTGTTATATGACACAAATGACATCCATTCCATCATCGATAAGACCCATGCTGCGCCACCGATAGTCCTGTGGGAGCAGAATGACAAGATAGTCCAGTGGGTCAGTAGCTCGGGAGCCTACAGAGAAGGACGGTGGGTTGTATACGTGTGGTTGCAGTTCGAACACAGCAGCAAGCAATGGTATGTCTTCGTTTTGTGCAAATCTGTGGTTCCGCACGTCTTATTCTCTACGACCAATAGCTCCCTCTTGGAACTTGGGTGGGATGCAGATTCTGGATCATCGTGCGATACCATCGCCTTGGACATTCCTTGCGATCTATTGTCCACAAGTTTCACTACAATTCCGAGCATCAAGTTCAAGTGCTCACGCTTCCTTTATCTGCGAGTCCCTCAATTGGTGTTTGACACTATCACCCGCATATTTTATACAATCCCCCCGTTCAAGCTTGCATTGGTATGTGATCAGAAGCATGGTGCGCGCCACGGGTAGTGCTCATCGGCTCTCAGAATCAAACGAGGTCAAACATCCCTGCTGTGGCGCAGGAGTCCGGTGGCACTGTCACGGTCGAGCTTACGAACACCTATGTGATCTTTCTCTACCATTATTGGATTGAAGAAACGAGCAAGGTCGTTGTCGCACAGGCCTTCACTATCCCCGATGATCAGCGCCCTGTCAAGATGAACGGGAAAGACGACCTGCGCCTCACTCACGAGGGTGTGTTTAAATGCCGAGACACAGTATTAAATGTCATAAGGAACTCTGTCGTCGATTCCCTCACTGGTTCCGTCCACGTGAGGCTGCTGGAACGAGATCGACAGGAGCATCGTGCTGTTGACGACCTGTGCTGCATCGACTTGACGCTTCATCGTCCATCTATGACGGACGTCTTGCTGATGACCATTACCCGGCAGAGTATTGACGTAGAGGGATGTATTCCAGTGGAGGATATGCCGTGCACCAACAATCACTGGGATATCTCTGATGAAGGGTACGCAAGATGTCTCTTCCTGGCGCACCGCTTCTACACGATGGAACCAACACGTTATCCTAAACTTGTGGTCGCAAAGTTGGCGATCGATGTTACTGGCGATCGATGTGTGGCTGTCTATGGAGTTGAGGAGGAGGCAAGGACGCAGGAGATGTATGACTTACTCACCTCATTGAGGTATGCGACGAGGTTCGACGGCACGAGAGGCAGATTTTACGATGTTCGTAATCACGGTGGTGATCAGGGTGATCATATATTCATCGTAGATGTTGAATAGGTCATTTGATTCAAGAAGTGGCATTTACTGTATGAAATCAAGAGAGGATCATCATATACTGGTCGAGCCGTCACAACAAAGTACCTTAGTACCTGTCAAATCATCATTCGCAGTCGTAGCGGAGGCGCGTCCGCCTGAAAGACCTTCCTACTTTACCCCACCACCTGGGTCCCTCTGGAAACCACTTATTGACAAGCAGCCGCCCCGACTGCTCCCCACCAGCCCATATCCCAGTCTACTTCTGCAACTGTTCGATTGTCTGCAGCTTGACCTCGACCATCTCTGTCGTCGACATGGGTCGCTCGATTTTTTTTTTTTCTCGCTCCGGATCGTCGGTTGCGCGCCGCCCCCGTCTCCTTCGGCGCGACCAAGTATAACAACGATATAGATGGCGAAGAAAGAATACTTTCAATCTTGTTGCATTGGTCCCACTTCTGGTGTTGAACTCATCAATATTATAATCTCGGCCGATCGTGGCATAATAAGGGCCAGTCTTTCTGGACAACGCCACATATAATCAGATTCGGGCGATGAGGAAACCGTCAACTTACCCGGGCAGAGCGGTACGATCTCGAGGCAGTATAGTCAACCGACCATGTACCAGAATCGTTCGTATCAATAGTCCGAGGCCTCAGCAAGCCTGTGCAGGTTGAGCTGTGTTTACAGTAGAATCCAGTCACACAGTACTGATTCACCTTCAGCACTTAAATATAACCGAGCCACCCTAAATTACTTCAACAACAAATCTAGTCTTTTCCTTTGCCTGCAACCTTCCTAGCCCATGTCTCACCAACGTATATGAGTGGTCTCTCAGGGTTAAGCTGATGGTAGTAGCGATAAATGAGTTCTTCGCCTTCGGGGGGTGAAGACACCACTGGCTGAAGAATCGGTGCACGTAACTCTCGCTCTGCAGGATCCTCCGCAAGGACCTCAGGAACGGTGCTACGGTCCACAAAGATGGGTCCACGCGCTCCTTCGTCGAGATAGTGGGTAATCAGAGGCCTCTCGCAACCACCGGGCTTGTCTGATAGGATATCTTGGCTCATCGTATCCGTACTTGGGAGAAGGCATCCAGGTGACGGTGTAACATCACCCAAGGGACGTACGATGACTGGAACAGTCCCCGAGTATGAATGCATGATCACGGGTTGTGGCATTGGTGGTGTCTTTCGCTTCATCCAGGGTATCCATTCCTCCTCGTCATCCTCAAACATTGGACCCGGAGGAGAGCGGGGTTTGGGTTTGGTAACGAAAGGATCATCTGGGTCCACTACTTCACCCACTATGCGAGGTGTCGCCAATTTGATCAAAAGTGAGTTGGTAAGGGTCTGGTAGTATGCGTCGAAGTTGGTGATGTATCGGCGGTCCACTTTGACAGGGATAGTAAATGTAGTGCTTGTCGTCATCACGATGTCGTGTGATTGAATTTCGTCGGCGGTCGAGTTAGGCATCATAACAGAGACCTGCTTAGTGGGGGAGAACAAACACGGGCGTTTCCATGAATCTTGCTTTGCTTCTTCAACGTCCTTGAGTGAAGAACGCAAGACGTATCCAGGGACATGCCAAGGTTCGGAAACCGACACGTCATACTCGGCGGCCCATTTTGACGAAAAGGTTGGTTGTATACAACCTCGGACTGTTAGTGGTTCACTAAACGTGCGCGCAGGTCCAGTTCTGGTGATGACCATGTTGACAAATTGATATTCGGAACCTGGTTATTCACATTGGACAGCGCGCCTTCGTATAGGTATTCCTAGAAACGTACCTTCGGTGAATATCAGGTCAGAAGCAGAGCTGATCTGCACAGTGTAGTTTGTGGCAGGAGAGTGACCAAGACGTTGCATCGGTTTGAGTGTAATGTCCTCTGAGACTGGAAATCCGCGGGAGTCTGTGGGATCGTAGAGTGGCTGAAATCCTGTAAATCCGGCCGATATATCTTCTGTCGTTCCATTTACAAAAGACACGCGAATGAAATATTCGTTCATGGACTCCACGTCGACGATCTGCAGTGAAAGTGAAAATGATAAGCATCGATTCAATTTCAGCTCTCGAAATCGGCCGACCTCGACGTCACCACTCCCTCCGAACGCAAATCCAGAATTCATATAATCTTGAGCTGGAGGGAAGTTCGTGGAAGGAACAAGAACAGAAAAATGGTGCACGACGTCGTGATCTAACGAAGCTCCTTCAACGATGGGTATGGGTTGTGTTGTTTCGAAGACAATTCGTTCCTCTTCCCGGATTATCCACGCATCCTTGTTGGCGAGTATCTCATAGAACATAGCTTCGTCGGCACGGTTGTCAAATATCGATAATGGAAATTTCCATGGTGATGTCACAATTTCTGGAAAGTTCAAAGATATTGGGTGCAAAGGTTTTACCCGTTTCCTGTCTTCCCGGGAGAGTCTATTTCAAGATGGTTCAACAATGGGAAGGAAATGAAGAATGAGGAAAGGCATACAAAGCCTTCACGAAGGATCGTTCTTTGAGGCGTAGGCCCAGCAAGACACTCTTGACTGGAGGACATCCCGCGCTTATCTTGACCCTAGCGCTGCCTCGTACGACAGTGCTCGGAGTGAGATCCTCTGCTCTGACCCATGCATGAGTGGTGCACTCAGAATTAACAGGGGAGATGCTTCCGTGAGCTGCACCGAACAAAGCCAAGAAGCCTAGGAGGCGCTGAAAATAATTCAAGCGCATTGTATGCTATGGGCTTGGAAGTTAGCGAGGTAGCAGAAGGACTGACGAGCACCCATACCTATATCACGATGTCGAACTTTTTATCCTGGGCTTTGAACTTTCCGATTCGAACGTGGGCACGGCACTGTCTGCCCGTGTACATGGTTCCTGGCCAACTACCGCCATTCGTCGAGCTTTCTAGGCACAGTACTTGGCAGACACCCTATAGCACACCCGGAACTTCTAGTGACGCCGGGTCAGAGTAGGTCACCTCACGAGATTCTCCGCGGTAGAAACCGCCCCCACTCCGA
Source organism: Leccinum rimulosum (assembly GCA_038091395.1). Taxonomy (NCBI): domain Eukaryota; kingdom Fungi; phylum Basidiomycota; class Agaricomycetes; order Boletales; family Boletaceae; genus Leccinum; species Leccinum rimulosum. The sequence goes on from JBBPOJ010000024.1 coordinate 28,203, forward strand.
GTAAGTAATCCATTACCTGCTCGTACTAGTGGTTTCGATAAACGTGTATTCACTCAGACGTTGATGAGTCATTTGAAGCGCATGGACCAACGGACGTTATTGAAGCTAATCGGCTCCGAATCTCAATGGACACCTTAAATTTAGTATACTGTCTGCATGAGACTCATATGGAATGCGTACCAATTTCAATCAAGTTGTACATCCCAGAAAAACTTTCCATGGGAGGAGCCTGAAGGGGTGGCCTGGGAGTTCATCTCAGGCTGCCGCCCGGCGATTTTTTCACGAACCGGTATGATATGACATTGAGCCTATACTGTTCAGGCGGTTCCTGCAAATTCACTTGGAGAGAAGACGTCACGCCAGCTAGTTCTGACATGGGAACAGCACAGGAACAGGTGACCGGTGACCGTTGATGCATTGTTGAACAATCGGAAGCCGTCAGTGGCTTGCCTCGGAGTGCGTGAGAAAAAGGATTTACATCATGCTTAGTAGTTCATCATCATGCACAAGTACTACCAAGCAAAGCCCTCGGTCTATTTGTCACGACTTTCGATATAGATGCCTACAATTTCTCAACTTCGTTAAACCCACTAAGAATCGAGAATACCAGGAACCAAGAATGAACCAAAGTAGTCATGCAGGTCTGCCACAGCAGTCGATGGAACGATGGTCCCCACATATCCATCCGGCCGGACGACCACAAGCGTGATTTGCTTAGGATCAATCCCAAATCTCTCGTACGCAAGTGCCTCACTGTCTGTCGTATCGTCTAGGAGGATTCTAAAAGGGGTTTTCGATCAACCAACCAAAAAGACAAGGAACAAAGGTTTTTGAAACAAAACTTACTTCGACCAGTGGGGACGGAAGAAAGGCGGGACGTGCAAGTGGTTTATCTCGGTCTTCTTTCCCGTCATGATGGTCAGGATATCGAATACAGTTAAGATGTTCCCATCAGCGCTGTACTTGTGGAGGATGCTCGAAGGCTTGCTTAACTCCTCCGCGAGGGAATTTAACTCGGCAATCCGCGCCTTGGTCAGCTCGCCCACGAAGAATAGCAGCTTGAAGCGGACGTCTGCGGGGAGTAAGTCTTGGAGCTCGACTGGGCGTATGTCTGCAGCGCGGACAAAGGCTTGCGGGAGCATTCTTCGTCCAATGACTAGAGTTCCCGCACATTGCTGATATTTGGGGTGCACGATCTCAGATGCAGAATACTGAATTCCGATGCCGCTCATAAATGATCCGTGCGATTGGTACGCTCTGATTAACAAGTCAATGAGGATAACGTTCACCGATACCCCAGAATGCTGTACGCGAGACACTAACCGCAGAAAGTCAGTGTGCGAGATACCGCCTTGATTCTCCGCTGTCTTCGGTTTCCCGGAGTACAAAGCTGCGAACTCTCGATCAAAAGCTATCAACTCTTGCGCGTACTTCCTGCGTTCGAGTTCGTACTAGAGAGGATATGACATACATGGAAAGGTATGTCGTTGTAAAACCTACAGTCTTCAAGAGTGATGGCTTGGACCATCCTCTAAGCACTTGCGCGAGCTTCCACGCTGAGGAATTTTCAACTTACGCCCAACGGCTCAAGGATATGCATACCAAGATTATGGGAATCATTCATTCCTGCGTTCATACCTTGACCTGAACCACGGTAAAAATTATTCTGGGATTCAATATCAAGAGGAATCTTTCCTACCGGCTTTCGGCGAATGGGTATGACACGCGTCTCCAGCAATGAAAACACGGTCTTTGACCGCGAACCTAGTTGCCACACGCTGCCCGACTGTCGGATAGCTCGTACGTTAAAACGGTCGTCAGTAGGAAATATGGATAAGACATACTGATGTAAGTTGTCCACCATTCAATGAATTTCGGTTCGCCCAACTCATAAGGATGCAAGATCTTCCTCATGACCTACGAATGCTCATGAGTTGTATGATAAATTTTGCCATATTTCTAACTTACCGAAAGGATACTCTCTGCGTTCATCTTGTTGACGTCAACTCGTCCGGTGGACGGATCTATGATATCCGTATCCAATAGCTGGACGTAGAAACGGACTATGTCACCCTCGCGGGGAATCGTCATGGAGGACCCGTTCAATGAATGAATCGCAGTGCGATTACGAATATCTGGAAAGTTCGTTTCTGGTATCGCGTCGACGACACCCCAGACGTATTCTGTTCGGTTGCGTTAGGCCTATGGAAAGCACAGTACACTTCAAGTTAGATTACCTGTCTGTTCGCCCTCCAACTCTATCCCTACAGTCTTCCGCACCCATGAATGTGCCCCTGAAGATCAAGTGTCGATGCCTGACCCGCACCGGTGCGGAGAACTACTTACCGTCTGCACCGACAACGAATTTGGCATGTACGATCTCTGTCTCGTTCTCTCCGTCAATTTCATCTAAATGCTCCAGCGTAACCTGTAGTGATTATCGTTTGCAAACTGAAGAGCCACAGTTTGCTTCTCGTCTACCTTCACTGGGTATGAATCAAGGCTTGAGAGTTCATCAACGTCTTCCGAAATCTCAATTGCAGAGGGACATCTCGAGCGCTCGACTTCTACTCCGTGGCGTTTCATAGAATCGAGAAATATAGATTCAATGACTCCTTGTTGGAGTGTAATCTAAACGCTCGTCCATGAACTTACACGGACAACGAAGAACGACAACGGCGACCGCACCTGGAATGGCCACCGAGCAGTCGGTGCAGTGATGCTGGCAACACGTGCATCGCACTTCAGAATCCGGAAGTTCAGACACTGGAAAGAGAGAGAAAAGATGGATAGTACCTCGATTCCTCCGTTGGGTCCGGGATTGTAGAAGGCCTTGAGCGATCACGATCCGTCAGACACGCGGTCGCCATGACAGAGAGCGTTCAAAAAACTTCACATACACACATGTGCATTTGGTTTCCTTCTCGCAACAAGCGTTCGGCGAGTCCATAGCTCTGTTGGCAGATGTTCAACATGCGGTAAAAGGTACCACAAAGAGTAAAAAAGGTACCTGGAGCACTTCGGTTGTCCTAGGGGATATGCCGTCCGCTTGACCTGTCATCACCTTGACGGGGCTATGAGGCAATCAACACTCGGTTACCGACGACGTTGACGAGAGGTCATGATCCTTACCGTTTATCAATGATCCTTACGTCCACACCAGCCATCGCGAGTGCGTTGGCACACATCAGTCCGGCAGGGCCGGCTCCAATGACGAAGACGTCGACGCGAGTTTCCAGAGGCATGACCGGTAGGTGGTTGTTGGGGAAGGAAAAGGAGAATGAGATGGAAAAAGAGGAGGAAAAAAGGCCCCTTGGTGCTAGTCTGATTCATTGGCGCGTACGTACAAATACCTTTTGTACGCCGCACCAACTGAGGCAGCTATATTCCTGCAAGGAATCATGTTGCCGTTATCGTTGATACGACTCGCGGCATCTCCACGATGTTCCTCCAGCTCGACTTCGGATCCAGAGTTGGCCGACTGTCAGATAAGGGCGCCCACACGCTTGCGTATTCCCCGTGCCAGCTTGGCAAACTCGGCGTTCCTAGAAACCAGTGGTTAAATTGGTAGATGTCTGGGAGTCGAATTTCCCGCTTACCACGTCAACACGTTGATGCAAAGTAACAAATGAGTGGGCCATGATACGGAGGGTAGATGAGGGAATGTCGTGCCAAATGACTCAAGTACAAAAAAAGAAATCCGACGGACTAGTTGAATGACAAAGAATTGGTTTAGGCAAATCAGGTCATGGCAGAAGTGGTAAAAAGTGCTTATTTCTCCACGTTGTTGAGCAACCACGAGACTTCTCAGAGGGTCCAGCTGGAACTGCTTGAGCGAGGGTGTAGCTCCGCCGGCGACAACAACTATTATTCGATTGGATCAAATGTGCACGACACGACTAGGTTCACGTTACATCGTCCCGAGCGTTACAACATCGCCCCAAATGACTGTAGGGTAGAGAAAAGCGAGCCCGAGGGCACGAATCCACCGTAGAAAGCACTTTGGATAAGTGCAGCGAGGGATCCTAGGTGTGGGAAACGTTAACTAACTCTTCGAATGGCACAAACGTTGGGATGATACATACCCGCCTGAATCCCAGGTACGCCAAATCCGAGCAACCACACAACAAGTCTCGCCACCGGATGGGCGAATATCATTGCCAGGACGACGACTACGATCGCAACAGTGAAGCGTGGATGGGCGGCAACTAAACAAAAAAAGGTATTCATCATCCATATCGACCTCGCCAAGAGAAAAGGCTTACCAAAATTTCTTGCCCGAGTGAATAGATTTGTTATCACGGGCAAAACTGTGTTGCCAAGGAAGGAACCAATGTTCTCCACGGTGCTTGATATTGTGTTCCAAAGGTGAGAGAGCAAGTTGATCATGATACTGGTGTGGAGCACCGGGCATCTTTGCATCGCAACCTCTTGTAGGTTTTTCGTTGGCGTCGCACCGCCTAGTACATGCTTGACCCTCATGGGGGCAACGCCCTGGAAAGAAGGCGGTGTGCAGAAATACATAATAGAAGACGAAGGCCGAAGCACGCACCATCAACTTGCTGAGAATCCGTGCTTTGTTAAACCATTAGTTCTCAGCCTCCCAGTTACCTAACCAAGAACCTATGGATCCGCTGTGATAAATGAACCGTGAACCACGCATCGTGGTCGGACAATGCACGAGTCCCCCCAAAACGGGACGATTGCATAAGGCTATCAAGTTCTTTTTCAGCGTGGGGCAAATTAGCGTTCGATGCGGCGACCTCGTTGCAACGAGCGAAATTAGCTTATCATCGAGTGCCTTGTTGGTGCTTACCATTACCCTGACAAAGCTTTCACGAGTAATATATCCCCAACAAGACATCTTCGACGGCAGGCATAAACTCGATCTGAGAACGAGATTTGCCACCTGCCTGAATGCAAACCAACAACGTGACTCATCGTCAAGTTTTGCTTGTGCCTGTCAAGTTATCAATTTCCGTGTGGCGTCGACCACCTGAAAACGCCACCCGTACACCTCGCAGTAGATAATATCTGCTGGAACGAAGCACTCCAGCAATGCAAGGCAGTGCTTCCGCGACATCAAAGAAGCGGCGCACTCATGGCTTGAGCGGGGCAATCGTGACGTATGATTATACCTTGAAAAATGTTGCCCAGGGCACCGGCATTCACACGATTATATCACAAGTCTATGCATCATTAGCAAGAACTGCAAGATTCTACGATACCTGAACTGGCTCGAGAGTAGTGACAGGTGGAGGGGGAATGGATACCGAAGGAGGTTCAATGAGTATGTTTCCTAACCGCGGTGGTGCTTTGAGAGTTATGAACTCATAGGTAGTTGGCAACTTGGCAGCACCAAGGCGGAGAGCTGGGAAGACGTCAGATTATACAAAGATAAGGACTGAGTCAACCAACCTTCTCGTGCAATCTCTTCACGGATGGGAACACCTCCAACCTCGAAGATGACTCGACCAGTTGGAACACTGGTGCGCATTGAGAATATTGTAACACACGTCAAGAGAGCAAGATCATACCGAGTCGCCCAAAACTCGAACGTTCCCTTGCCCTTACCCATACGCGTTTCGTTACCCTGAATATATGCGGCGTTAGCACACCCGACGATCGCATGCCGGACACGAACGCACTTTGATGCAGACGGGGATGTCTGGGAACACCCGCAGATACACTTTTGCGCCTTTTACGACCTTGATGGCCCGTTTGATGACCTCCTCTGCGGTCGAAAGCTGCTTCGCAGTAAACCTGACGCCATCTCCCTTTATTCTTATTCCATACTCTCCGAATGCGAGCGTCGTGCCGCGCGTGGATCCACCGGTGGGGATAGGAATGCGACCCTTCTGGCGTTTTGCGTACTTGACCTTGCGCGGGGCGATTTGATGGCGGAAACGCGCACCAAAAGAACTTGACAGTGACTGTCTTAGAGAAAAGAACGAGAACATCGTAGTCCACAAACAAGTTGGCTGTTCTGAAAATACGAGTCACAAGACCCCCTTTGAGGGGGGTTATGCAGCTCAATGTCACCGCATCTGGACCACACACCAAGGGTTTGTTGGTCACCGCCATGAGCGACAGGAAGAGGCCATTCGAGGGCAACGGCGAGACTTCTGTCGCAAAGAAACAAAGAAGGTAGGACAAGTTCTCAATTTCTGATTATCTGACTTACCTGTTCTTTCCAGCGATGCTGTGAGTGCTTTCCTCGTCTTTCAAGGTGAATTTACCTACCGCACCTCGTTCTGACGTGTTTCTATAACCTTTCTGCTCTTTCACAGACCCCCTCTAACGGCCCTTCGACGCCTGTGGTAAGTTTCGCTACTCACACCGACGTTCCGGCTTACAATCGTGTCACAGCCAACAGGAGATGCGCTCATCGCTCAAAAGCGGGCAGAAATCGCTGCCAAGGTAGCTGCGATGAAAAGTGGCATCCCAGGTCTTCCAGCGAAGCCATCCAGCGTCTCAACTCCACCCGTGAAGACTGGCAGCCCTTCCCCTGCGCCTCTTCCCGCGATGCCCAACATGGACGACCTTTCGCGCAAAGTCGCCGAGGCTAAACGTCGAGTCGCCGAAGCTCAAAGCAAACTCGCTGTCAAAGACAATCCTTACATGGTGCGTGATCGTGCTGTCTTTTTCCTTCGTTGACTAACAACTTCACTCAGTCGATGCCTCAGACGGGGAAGAAGAACAAGCCACCTGAGCCAGCACAACAAGGAGCAGGATTGAAGATTGGTGCACACCCATTGTTGCTTGAGACTACTCCAGCTGCACCTCAGTCCAAGAAAGACAAGTACAAACCGATGCAGCCCAAGTTCGCGTCTATCAAGGTACGATTTCGGTACTGTGGTCGAGGGCCTTTTTTGCTAACTCAGGATGTCAGGCAAACATTCGTAATGTTCCCACTCCTCCCCCTGCCCCGACGCCAGTCCCCGTTATGGAAGTTAAATCCAACCCATACTCCTCGGGTCCATCGGTTGTGAAAGAAAGCGGTTTCGAGGGTGTTCCGAAAGAGCGAGCTGGACGTTCATTTAGGTTCAACCCCAAGGGCAAATATGTGCAACTTGGGAACCAGATGCGACAAGAGATTCAACTCGAAGGACTGAAGCAACGTATTGCGGAGAGTGCCCGCAAGGCAGGGTTGGACTCAGAATTCGAGACTCTGGAAAAGAATATAAAGGTGGGCGTCTTCACGCTGAACCTAACGAAGCTGACACCGTGCATAGCGTGAGGCACCACCGGATATAGAGTGGTGGGATGCTGCTCTGTTACCAAACAAGACTTACGACGACCTTGAATACGGTCTCGAAAATCTCAGCATCCGCACTCAAGACTCGCCGGTCACGCTTTATATCCAACACCCCATCCCTATTCCCGCTCCTGGAGACAAGACCAAAGTTGGCCTCAAGCCACTCAAACTGACCACAAAGGCACGTCACGTCATCTTTCTTATATGTCATTTCTAACTATCACTACAGGAGCAAAAGAAGCTGAGGAAGCAACGTCGCCAGGCGGAACTGCAGGACAAGCGTGACCGTATTCGGATGGGTCTTATTCCCCCTGATCCTCCCAAAGGTATTTGGCACAGTATGATAGACAAGCCGTGTCACTAATACCTTACAGTGCGCCTCGCCAATCTGATGAAGGTCTTGACCTCAGATGCGGTTCAAGATCCTACACGAGTTGAAGCTCGTGTGCGACGTGAAGTCGCTATGAGGAAACACACGCACGAAAAGATGAATGTCGAGCGCAAGCTCACCGATGATCAGCGGCGTGAGAAGGTCGAGAACAAGAAGGTGGAGGAAGAAAAGAAAGGAATCAGTGGTGCCGTATTCAAGTATGTCTCTCTCTTATCTTCCCTTCGTGTCCTTTGGTCTCATGTTTTCGAAACGCAGGGTCAAGAACCTGTCGGATCCTGCTCAGCGCTTCAAAGTCCGGAAGAATGCAGAACAGATGAATTTAACCGGTTTGTGTATCTTCAACCCTGGATTCAGTATGGTCTTCGTCGAGGGCGCGCAAAAGTTTATTCGACAATATAAGCGCTTGATGTTGCGCCGTATCGCTTGGACAGAGGCTGCCCGTCCTCGTGGAGGGGAAGAGGTCGAGATTCAGGAAGGTGACGAGGAAGCAGGCGCTGAAAGCAAGGGGAAAGGAAAGGTGGATGAAGTCATGAATGGTGAAGGGGAGGGTGTAACATCGCTCGAGGATAACGCATGTTACCTTGTCTGGGAGGGTCTGCTGCGAGAGCGCGCGTTCAGTAACTTCAAGCCGAGGAGTTGCCCTACGGATGGAGCTGCGAAGGAAGCGCTTGGACAGAAGCTGGCGGGTTATTGGGATATGACCAAGAACTGGAAACCGGAGGAGGAGGAGCTGTTCTAGTTTTCTGTCGCATGACACTACTGTTCGCTATACTTTAGGTTTAATCTTACAGCTCATTGACTGTACAGTAACCGTATAAGTAAGTTGGGTTGAAGGAAAGTGCCGTGCTTGCTTCTGTTAGAGCGTCGTCACCAAGTTCGTCCCATCATGCGTCTCGCTCTGACGTTCCTCGCGCTGTTCGCCTTCGTCCTAGGCTCGCCTCTCGCCGAAACCAGTTCCAACACGCAGCAACTGGTGCTCGGCTCTGCACAGTCCGACGAGCAACAGTGCCAAGGTTATGGCACAATCTGCGACTGGCCGACCGGCACAAGGGGTCCTTGCTGTGAACCGTTGCTGTGCGTGCCGATGAGCCCAAACAGTTCGCCATACATGGTATGCGCTTGAGGTTCGTCCGTTTCGCTGTTGCGTCACAAGTGGGCTGACGGCGAACGTTCGCGTAGCATGCTTGGTCTAAATATATGCTACTTACTCTCGCTATTGGCTATTGGATCAAATGATTAGTATGGCTGCGTAAACCATCGGTGTTGCGTTGCTGTCGAGCGGGGAAATGCAGAGATCCCAACATTGTCGAAACCACCGTGCGTTCTGCAAGTACACTCAACGCGGTCACTAAACTTCAAACGACGTGTAAAATCCCAAAGAAAACGGAGGCCAACTTGGCATCTCGCCTCTATGCACCGCGTTTCGTTTTCATTCAATTTCCCTCTCGTGGGCTCCGGACCCTTGAGCTGACTCGGAGCTGACTAAACTGGTCGAGCTCGTCCACTCTCAAATTTCTGCTCAATCAATGTCATCGTAAGAACCTCGAGCGATAGAACCGCTGAGCTCGTCGGGGTCAATTGAGCCCAACTCTCAGAAGCCCCCGTCATGGCCATCCAAGCCGGTTAGGTCCAGGGTCGTGTCGTCCACAGCTGCTCTGTGTGCCGTTTAGCTTGGCGTGCGGTGATGTGATGTGACGTCATGCTTGACCTATGGAGGGCGTGCTTTCCACGTAAGTATGAATGTGATGGGGAGTACAGCAGAACAAGGGACGAGTGTCTTGCGGTGGAATTGAGATCAGTGTGGGCTTCCGAACGTGATGTCATTGGGACTTTCTTCAAGGTAGAACCTAATTCACCATCTCGTACATTTGTGCGGGACGCAGACCCGGTCTGCGGGGTTGTCACCCGGCGGTTTCATTGCAACGACACAAGTACTGCTGCATATGTCGTGATGCCAAGAATCCGCCTCCAACCAACGAGGGTACTAGTATCTGTGCTCAAAACAAACATAACATGTTGAACGTAATCTAAATTTATGACTTCATGCCCACCGTTGGTCAGGCCTTCAGGCCCAGTGAGAACGCGCTCTGACCACCTCGGTTTATGTGTGTTTGTTTCTGCGAGAATCAGAGAGTACGAAATACACACGAGTAGACACAGTGGAACAGGAAATGAGACTGATATCAGAAAATATTTATGATCGAATCTGTTTCCCTGTGTTATCTTCTGTATAGGTATGTACACCGTCGGTTCTCATCCTAGCGATTCATGTGTGCTCATTTATGCACTCTTATGTTTCTGTAGTAGCATCTGTGCATTGCTGCGCATATATGCGCTGTTATGTACAAAATGACTTGTTATGCACCACTCCGCTCCATTATGTGGATGTATGTACATTATGATATACTATGCGCCACTCTGCTCTGTTGTGCGGATGTATGCGCATTGATGCGCAGATTATCATGCGCCGTCATGTACATTATGCTCCACTCCGCTCTATTATGTGAATGTATGTACATTGCTGCGCATATCTGCGCTGGTATGTACAGAATGATATACTATGCGCCGCTCTGCTCTGTTATGCGGATGAAACACAAAACACTACAGAACAGAATGGAAAAAAAAACTTCTAAGTCATACACGCGAGAGCAAAGAACAGAGCAATGGTGCCAAGGGGAAGCAATGTAGCAGGAGAGAAAGCAACGAATGCGAAGAATGCCAAGAATGGGGTAGCGAGGGGGAAAGCATGCTTGAATGGGAGGTCCGTGGAGGTAGAGTACTAGCGGAAAAAAGCCTGAGAGCGTGGTGCTGGATTCGCTTCAATGATGCTTAGTACATCATTCCATCGGGGAGAGTGGGCTTCGACCACTCTTTTTTGCTGGGCTAGTAGCATTCACACGGTTAATGAGTATGCGGCCAATATTTGAAGTAATTGGGAGACGGGCGCACGATTTTGACTGCCTCCTCATCATACAGCTTAAGTACTTATGTCAATGACATGTTGTCTGAGTGAAGCACAACAGACTTACGGTTTTTTGCTCCTTCGTAAGAGACTCCCAGTATGCTTCAAACTCTTCTTTGTTGCCGGTTTTGTTCACTTGCTTGAGCCATCGTTTAGCACAAAGATTGCTTCGGATAAATGATTTTGATCAGTGACAAAGACCTAGATGCTAGTAATCGACGTACCGTCCAATCTGTTCCGAAGGAACGCGCATCTTCCCCTTCGGTTTTTGCACGTAGGACTTGTTGGTCTTGCTTCGTTTGGCTTTTGTGTCAGAATTATCACCCTCGCCGGTTGTTGGAACGGGCAGTGGAGGGAGATCGGGCATGTGAATATTAGCCGCAGCGAGTGAAGAGATAGAGCTAAAGTGAGAGAAAGAATGAGTACCGCACATGTCAAGTGGAAATACTCACAGAGGGTTTTTGATCCGAAAAGTGATACCCGTCTTCAAGACAGGGACCTGGGTTGGGCTGGCTTCAGTTACCTTGTCCAGATTGACGTTCTTGTCCACCAGTGCGACCTCCGAGTCCCTACTAGTATTGGCAGCCTTCTCGAGCTGTTCCTTTTCAGCGAGCGCCTTCGCAGCGCGTTCCTCTTCGGCGAGCACCTTCGCAGCACGTTCCCTGTCGGCGAGCACCTTCGCAGCGTGTTCCTCTTCGGCGAGCGCCTTCGCAGCGCGTTCCTTTTCAGCGAGCACCTTCGCAGCGCGTTCCCTGTCGGCGAGCACCTTTGCAGTGTGTTCCTTTTCCGCGAGCGCCTTCGCAGCGCGTTCCTCTTCGGCGAGCACCTTTGCAGTGTGTTCCTTTTCCGCGAGCGCCTTCGCAGCGCGTTCCTTTTCAGCGAGCGCCTTCGCAGCGCATTCCTCTTCGGCGAGCACCTTCGCAGCGTGTTCCAGTGCCTTCGCAGCGCGTTCCTTTTCAGCGAGTGCCTTCACAACGCGTTCCCTGTCGGCGAGCACCTTCGCAGTGCTAATTTCTTGTTCGTTGTCGCTGAGTGCGTTTTCAGTGGTGTGATCAAGTTCATTTTCGAAGGTAAAGTCTGAGTCAGCAATCGCCACTATGGTTGAAACAAAGGTCAGAACAGGCAAGAATACCGGTATAAAAAATACTTTTTGTTCTCTTGTGTGGATTGCACTCGGTCTTGACCTTGCTGCTTTGTTTCCGCTTCTTTGTGGCATTGTTGTTGTTTTTGTTGTTGTTGTCGCCATCCTCGTCGGTTGCCAGCACATCATCAACAATGTCCTTGTCAATTAACCCACCATCCGAGTTAAGATAAGACCGCTTCCACCCTGGATAGGTGATGCTGGCCAAGTCGTCCAGCTTCCACCCATTGTTACATAGTTTCAGGAGCGGCCATTCCTTGTACATAATGTCACGCATCCGTTGACGAGCAGTCGCGGTAGCACGTCCCCAAGATGAGGGTGCGAGCCTATCACGAGCAAGGTCTTCCCAGATACTTTGCATGGTCGTCCGAATGTCCCTGGTCCTCTTGGTGGTAAGCGGTCTGCCATTTTGGTCTTCGAGGTACGATGTGTTGGTGGCCTTGTGGTTCTGAGCCTTCTTCTTCCACGTCTCCCAGTCAGACTTGTTCCAAAATTTGACGGCCGGGTGCGTCTCAGGAGTAGGCCCAGATCGTTCCGTGTTGGGAACTTGCGAAGCCGAATGCTGGGATAGTGTCAAGGCCGGATCTATTGGGATTTCTTGCTTCGGCTCCAACTGATAAGGAGGTTTTCCGAGTCTAGATATTTCATAGAGTTAGTGATTTCAAAGAAAATAAATGGCTTACTTCATATAATCCCGCTCGGCAGACATGTTCGCAACCTGCAGTTCGAGCATCTTGCATCTCTCCTGCAATGCCTGAAACATCTGTCCAGGACTCGGGTCTTGCATATATGCGCCCTAAATATAAAGGTAGTCAGTAGATAAGTATCTGGATACACGACTGGCATCCTAGTACCTGGTTATAGCCGGAATGGGCCTGAGTAGGTAAAACACCTGATTGCATCGGTTGTGTAAACGGTGGTGCCATTGTAGGAGTATATAAATCGTCAGAAGAAAAGGAGGGGGAACGGTTTGTAAAGTTGCGCATGATGATGATGACGTAGCAAAGAGAAAAGAGTGCACGACGAATATCATGTGTAAAGACAATTTCGGCAAATACCGGCAAGTCTACTACTGATCCTCCCCCTCGTCATCGTCTGCATCATGATTAAAAATATCATAAGCATTCCCAAGGACTGATGCATCTAAACCTGGCTGTGATAGCTGACAAAAAAGCTCAACTTCTTCACCGCCAGGGAATGTCATCATCCTGGGAATCATTGCTACCACACTCGTAATGGCGATGACATCAACGGCAACCACTTCATTTGTTAGCGAGCACGCTGTGACTGTCTGAGATGAAAGTAAAAGAAGATCTTCTCGTGGGGCTGAGTAAAGTTTGATGACGGCGACATTGTAGAAACCCCAGTAGTCATCACGGTCTTCGTGATAGGGAAGCCTTGTAAAATATTGTACTTCCCCAAGCCGTAGATGACCATCGCAGATGAACTAGTAAGTGAATGATTAGCCTGTCCGAGTCTTTGATTGAATGAAAGAAAAAAACTCACGACAACATTGCGAGATACTCGCAAACGGTGAGGGTTTTGAAGGCCTGTTTCATAAAACCGTGATCGGGCGATTTGACCATTTGGAAGTCGTAACCGTGCCCATCGTTTGATGCTACCAGGATCACTACCAAGAAATTCATGCAGCACCTGATGTTCATCATCAGCTGGAGTTATGAAATGGCGATCTTCTTTTGGTAGGAGTACGTAGCCAACTCCTAGATCGACTGCACTTGATGGGATGTTTCGAGGGGGACGACCAAGCTCAGGGATTGCTGCAAGAAGTCCGTTTACACGACAACGACGAACACCTTCTTGAGCTAGGTTTGCAAACGGATGGGAAGGTTGCCGTATCTCCTGGCCCAGATTCCCGATTGTTCTCTCCATCGTCCACTGAGCATAACAGATCGGGGGTCCTTTATGGATCGTCTCACTGGCGAGATGAGCGATTTGATGGACACATGGGCGTATGAAATGAAGCCGATCCTCCCGGTAGTGATAGTACATATCTTCAAAGCCTCGTTCCCATTGGCAGAGAAGGGATTGTGCAACAACGAGGTCATGAGCATTGATTTGGTGTTGACACAAAATTTGGAACCCTCGAACGAGCTTGCAAAAGTTTGCAAAGTATCTGTCCGGCAAGATGTTGTACAGAAGGATGGGACCGAGGCCGAATGTGTGAAGTTGGAATTCCCAAGTCTTGTACCCCGACGAGAGTTTGTCGGCAATATTGCGGGGCCGTGTACCAAACATACCAGGCAAATGGGTACCAGCTGCTTGGACGGAGGCACCATATGCAGCCCAAGTTCTCTCGTCAGCTAAGACTGCCCAATCCCACTGATCGAAGTTGTCGTTTTCATCGCAGTCGATCGTTCCCCGCCAGAGAGAGATCAAGATATCGCTGATGTTGCCTGCAAGATGCATTACATCCGTCGTCATGCAGTACGGCACACCGAGCGAACGTGCTGGATCGAGCCCAAGTATCAGTGGAGCCTTTGTAATCCCTGTTTCCATCCTCCGTTGCTCGTATTGAGTTTGATTAGGGGATGCGATGAGTCGCTTAAGGTTGTCGGCATACATCGAAGAGCCGCCCGACGGAAGATCGAATACATTGACGTCAGGATGGTTACTGCCTGCAACAGACCGGTCCCTTGGTTTGATGAGAGCTGGGTAGTAATGTTGACCGCGTGTTTTTCGACGGCTGAGGACTCCACAGTAGAGGCGGCACCCATTTTTGCCACTATGTCCAACCATCCCATCCCAGTAGACCAAACCTGGGCCATCCGCTGTGGGATATAAGAGATATAAGTTTGACCGGAATGTGATGTTGCGGTCCGCATCCCAAATTTGAAGTCCTTCTTTTTGGAGGGCCGAGAGGTGATGAATACCAACAAAGAGAAACGAGTCGAGGTTCTTGGGTTTGTTAGGGCCTGGGATGAATCCACCTGGTCGGACGTGTAGCTTCTTGTATCGCTTGTCGGGAGATAGATTGGCAATGATCCATACGTACATCCAGCAATCTGAATCTTTGTGCTCGTAAAGCTGAGTGCCATCAAGCGATACCATGAGAACAATGTCATTTTCCTCAATATCTCCATTGAGAACTGGCCCAAGGTAGTCGAGACCCATGGCAATGTCGTCTATGGGATCAGGCATTTCTCCAGTCTGACGCATTTCGGCAAGGATCTCTTGTGTTCGCTCATGGAGATACCGCATATCCCGAGCAGATTGTGGATTGCGGTACTGCGCTTGGAGCTGAGGACCAAGGGGGATGGTTGTAAACTTCTTCGCTGCGACCTTTATTCGACCATTACTCGTCCGAAGACGGTTTTGATCCCAACGAGATGTTCCGCAGACCGGGCAGTGCTCGAGGTCAGCAAAAGGACCAGTGAATGCAGCACACGACTCTGGACACATGTCGTGTTCGACATACTCGACTCCAGTATATTGAGCTATCTTCTTCTCGACTGCATGAAAGCTGAGGATGTCGGCAGAGGCAGGTGAGTCCGCGAAGTTAAGTTGTGTCGCTCGGCGGATTTGTTCGTATGTATCCTGAGATGCATGTTCGAGGGCTAAGTACATTGAAATACTGTGTCGGATCCCTCGGTTTTTGATCTCGATAGGTGCCTGTGGAGGGTTCCTCAAACGTTCGACTGCCTCGGGTGTGATCTTATTTGTTTCATCATCTAGTGATGCGTTTCGCACCATCGAAACGAACTGTAATTCATTCCGGAATTTCTCAAAGATTGCGGAATGAGCCAGTTGATCGATGTCAATATTGAGCGGTTGCCTGCGCTCAAATTGAATATCGTGGATTGGTGGGGGGGACTGGATAGGAAACGGCGGGGGAGATGGGACAGGAAACGGTGGAGGGGTCGGAGATGGCAGAGGAATCAGCGGAGGGGGTGGAGGAGGGGATGGAAGAGGGGGTGGAGGTGAGAATCCACGTGAAGGTGAACGAGATGGTGAAGACGATGGCCTAGTAGGACGTGCTTGTAGTTCTTCAGCATCATCAGGTTCATCATGCCTCATGCGTTTGTGTGGTTGCGACTCAGAACTGGCACCATCCGAATCATTCACTTCTGAGTAAATAGTGAGCAAACTTCGAAAACGATAGTAGATAGTGTGCACTTACCATCAAGATCGTGTGGTGGAGTAGATTCTCCGAGTCTCCGTTGTTGTTGCCTTTCAGCCTGTAATCGAGCACCGACAGGGTCTCTCGCATCTCTCATCTTTTGCTGCTCCTCTGGTGTTGCAGCTCGAAGATGGCGGTACCAGGTCGCCTTCGATACCTTGTGGGGTTGCCCGAATGCATATTTTGAGCAGATGCATGTCCAAAGAGGATCTTCAGCGATGTCTTGCGCAGTGGGAGTGGGTGCGTTCATCATGCCACTCAGATATCACACGATCCGATCACATGCAGACAGAAATAAACATCGTGCATCATAAGTCCATCGACACGAGCACATAGGTATCTAGCTAGTTTTTCTTAACGAAGTCATGATGCTGTGAGAGAGGCTCGGAGTACTGAAACGACAAAATACTCAAATGTGACTCACATTGTGCATAGTCACTGTGCCCTCTTGCTCAGGCTCGCTCTCGGGCTCAGTTGCACTGTCATCAACAACTGTGATAACGAGATCATAGATTAGTAGATGATCGAGAACTAAGAATAGATACTAGTACGCACTAGGATCGTTGATAACATGGGGGACAAGTGGAGTTTCCCGGAATCTTCGAATCTTGTCTGACTCGAAAAGAGCCTGAGTAGCTGTAAGAATATAATTGAGTCGAGGCCCTTGGAGGGACTAAGATACTTAATAGCCACCTACCGGTGCGGCTACCGTCACATTTGACATCGCCAACTTGATTAGTACTGACAACCGGCGCGGTGTCCCGGCGACGGTCTTGGATCGCCTCGCGGAGCGCGTGTGCTTTATGATAGCATGGCAGTTCTTCGGCCGGCTCAAAATTAGGTGACGGCCTGATTTCGATAGTCTATGTGACAGCATGTGTAATCCGAATGGTTAGTACTAAATGGACGAGAAGAGTGCCTCAATGCTTACCATAGGACCTGGAAACTCCGGGGTAAAGGTGAAACGGTATATTTCTTCGTGTTTGAGGGGGATTTCGGCGACGAATTTGCTGTGCCATGTCCCTGCGAGCAAAGGCATGACCGAGGTCGTAAATGGAAAGCAAGACAATGAGTACTTACATGATTCCGAGTCATTATATGTAGACCTAGCTATATGCACTTACTATCACACGATCACATGAGGACATAAGATAGTCTAGGTGGTAGTAGTACTAGGTACTTGACTTAGGCCCATACACAAGCTATATGCGTATGCGCTTGCGGTAATAGGTACTTTACTTAGGCCCATACACAAGCTATATGCGTATGCACAATCACAGATAATATTAATCGGCTCAAATCATAAATGGACATGGAGCGTCACAAATATTTCGGTGAATTTATGACTAAGCATAAATTGGCACAGGTAAGCCGAGGTGGTCAGAGCGCGTTCTCACTGGGTCTCATCCCCGTATCTTGTCAAATGGACGCCAGCTTCGGACCTGTCCCGTTTCACAACAGAAGAATGCGGCATTCCCGTGTTCGTTTTGGAACCATTCATGATACTTGGCCCATGAAGGATCTTGCTAAAACGTTTCAGCAAAAACGATGCCTGAGGACATCACAGAACGATTTACGTGTTATGTGATGTAACATGGAATTTGCGCGCGTCGGTATGAGAGTGTTTCGTGAGTGGTATGGCTACACCATCACTTCTCCCCCTAGAATTAGGTGTTTGGGCGGCCAGGACAAAACCAAGCACTGTGACGGCAATTATTGCGATCATCGTGAAGAACATCAGGTGGTAAATGTGGAAGAGAAGAAATACCATCAAGTACGTGCGCCTGACTTAAATAGATGTCGGGATGACATCACGTTTAGGAACTAACCGGATAGCCATCAAACTGATGAAATACATTCGGATCATCGAAACAGGTATGCGTGAAGAGTTGCGGGAAAGAGTCTAGACCCACAAGCCAAATTGAACCGAGAGAACTCTTGATGGTGCATGTCACCAAGTTTGCCTCCAGTGCAAGGCGGAGCGGGCGATGGTCGAAGGGCGGTGAGTTGGTAGTGCCATCTACACATTACATTCAATCAGTGCAAAATTTCGTCTATGTTGGCATTTCGTTGCGGAAGCAAGTTAACACATTTCCACGTCAGGGAGAACAGTTGGGTGTAGAACTCGACCGTGCTGTATTTCGTCATGTCTGTTTCTTTCGGGATCGGAAATTCAGTTTCAGAGGTGTGTGCGAACGGCAGGGGTTGGACTCTGTCCCAACGGAGTCAAGCTCCAGTGATACGAGACTGGAGGAAAGGCGGAAAAAATCGGAGTGAACGCGTCACGTGTACCGTGCGATGACTATAAAAGGAAATGTAATGAGTGTAGCGTACGAATCCTAATACTATCTACTAATAGACACTGTGGGTGTGTCCAACAAGGTGTTTGCGCATTCTCAGATTCAATTACAGGTGATCGTTATTTGATTAGTTCACTTCTGCATTACCCACGAGAACCCATCAGACAAATCGTGTTCCGGGTAGCTCAGGGCAAAGGATGGTCACAAAATTTTGCCATTTTTGTAATGTGAGGACCACTGGGAACCAAGTTCTCAGTTGCGGACCATGCAGCCTGCCACACTCGGAGCCTCCGTTATATCTGCATAGTTGGGGAAGGTGAGAATATTAGCACCACTCGCAGCCATGAATTAGAATCTTAGTGCTGTGCTGGCCCGGCTTGGCTCGAATCCAGAACCCAGCAGTGGCAATTTGAAACAATCACTTTGAGGGAGGCGAGTGCGCCGACGGATATAATCCCGGCTGCCGAAGAAAGGCTCATGATGTCAAGAAGAAGGGATCCATGACAAGCAAATTTATCTCGCATTATGTAGCACGCCTCACTCGCAATAACAAAGAACAGGAATTCGGACGCGCGAATGTCTCCCCAGGTGGTCCGACATTCACCTAACCAATTCCTCGCGCCGCATTCCCCTGCACGAAAGACGTCAACCGACTCCGGTACCCGACTCCTCCGTCATTCCCAGACGACGTTTGCCTGTATGTATACCCTCGCTCGGTGATGGTGCTAGCGCAATCACCAGACTCCCTGGGGACAATGAAAATACAAGAGGATAAACTCCGCTCGTCGTGCTCACCGTCGGCATCGCGCGCGCCAAACGGCCCATGGGACTTGCCAGTGGAGGCCCTGGGCCCTGGGGAAATGGACTGTCGTGGAGGTTGGCACGGGCGTAGGCGTTCGCGGAAGAGGTAGAACACGTAGCGCGCATCGTTTCCATTTCCGCCGCAGTCGTCGTCGCCTTCCGGTACGCGTGGAGGAAGATTGGGATTTTTTGCGTGGTGCCAATGATTGCCTAGCCGAGATTTGCAGGGACTGCGCGGCTAGGAAATATTGTAGGGGACTGCGAGGTGACACTTTGCTATCACTGGCATGCTTTGGGTCACACATTCGTGACCCTCTTCGGAAGAGGACGAGCTCAAGGATGTCAAGTATGATACAGAATGATAGGTCGCAGTGACTCTACTACAATCAGACCTCTTGTGCAAAAAAAAGGGTGTAGTATATATCTAGCTTTCTTGGTATATATTACCTTCAAATCACCGTAAGCTGTGCGAATCCGATTCTTGGTGACTCGCTGTTGAAATCAAACACGGTATAGAACTGCTGGAGGAAGATGGTCCCGATCGTCCAGAATTCTAGTCAGGTTCACCGGTCAGCAGGGGAGGAGGAAATTCAGATCAGAGGAATCTCACGAGCGTTTTGCACAGACGCAACTCCGGTAAAACATTTTGACGACTTATGCATAACCCGTCCCATGTTGAGGACCTCGGCAGGTAATAAAAACCCCCTTCCACCAATGGTAAAAGTCACGGAGGGAAAGAAGCTGCATGGGACTACAGGGAGTCAATGAAAAGTACCAAAATCGATCGAAACTCACAGGTGTAATAAAGATTTAACCCGCTTATGTGTACTTTCCCGCCAGCCTTGTCAGTGTGCATGGCCAAAACTTGATTCGGTTCACCAAGAATGTAGTGGGCACCAGTGTCGATGACAGCGGTTATATCTGTCAGAACTGTGTCTCCGTTGACTTTGATGTTATCGATCTTCAGCTCCCAGAGACCCTGAAAGGGAAATTTAAGTATGCATACATACCGGCTGGCGTTTGCGCTCACCATCGCCGGATTTGTTACAGGGACAAAGGCGAGGCTGTTAGGAACGTAAAGCTCCTCGTTCGTTCCACCGACGTACAGCTCGCTTCCAACAGGGGTGAGCCTGAATGAAAACATTGGTTGAGACAGCTTTCCTTCTTTGTAGAGCGTGTGAAACAGAGGGCTCTCGCCCTGAAATGTTGACCCAGGCGGTAAAGCTAATCCCAATATACCATCTGGAGCAAACTGAGATGCTCTCAAATCCGCAGAGTATGTTGTTGCGGCACCGATGGTCTGAATGTCTGCCTATTCATCGGTCAGAAGTGATGATGTTTACCAACAATACAAACACACGGTTAAACCAGCAATGGTTACATTGTCCCTGTATTGGTTACCATGGGCAAGACTACCAGCTGCAAATCGAAACAAAAAATCTGTCTTGAGGTCCACGTTGGTGATTTGCTGCATTCCGGGATTTGTATTGAGGGTCAAGTTGGTGATGTGGGTCCAGGACGACTCGGATGCCAGGGGATCCCAGAGGTTAGGGTGGCTTCTGCAGTTCACATCACCGGTTACGGCTGGAACAAAGAGATCGCTGGGTTGAATAAGACGAGAGAGTGGATGGTATGGACAGAAATTACTTACCTAAAACCAGTGTTCAACTGGACTGAGGTGGAGACTAGAGTGAGTGTGGGTACGAATGCACGAAAAAACTGACCAGTGAAGGACTTGGGGGGAGTGCCGATCGAAATGGTCCCATACCACATTGCATCCCCGTATTTTGTCACAGCAACACCAGCTTCGGACCCATCCCGTTTCACAGTAGAAGGATAGGGCATTCCCGCGTTCGTTTCGGAACCATCCATGCCACTTGGCCCATGAATGATCCTGCTAAAACGTGTGAGCAAAAACGATGCCTGAGGATATCACAGGTCGATTTACGCGTTATGTGATGTAGCATGAAATTTGCGCGCGTCGGTATCGGGGCGTTTCGTGAGTGGTATGGCTATACCACCACTTCCTCCCCTAGGGGCGGCCAGAACGAAACTAGGCGCTGTGACGGCAATGGTTATGATCAGCTTGAAGAGCATTGGGTAGTAAATGTGGAGGAGAACAAATCATCAAGTACGTGCGCCTGACTTAAATAGATGTCGGGATGACATCACGTCTAGGAACTAACCGGATAGCAATCAAACTGATGAAGTACATGCGGATCATCGAAACAGGTATGCGTGAAGAGTTTCGCGAAAGAGTCTAGACCCACAAGCCAGATTGAATCGAGAGAACTCTTGATGGTACCTGTAGAACTCGACCCTACTCACGACCACCGTTGGGCCTCGCTACCCTCCAAGGCTATTGCTCAGCCAGAGATTGATTTCTTGCAACTTGAACGCAGTGACAGAAGACAGGTCTTGGGTGTGCACTGCCTGAGTGGACTTGATCTGAACAGGTGGTATATCCGAGATGTTTGGTTTTCGACCCGGGCCTGCACGTGGAGGTCAGTAATGATCGATATCAACAATGAGTAGAAAGAGGCATACTTGTTCCACGACCGCTAGATGACGGGAGGCGACCGTGACGAGTCTCCGGTGTCACAACGTCTTGATGGAGGTGTAGGAGAGACAACATAGGTTGATTATGTGCAGCTCGGAAGTCAGTGGGGCGGCGAGCGACGCTAGGTTACGGTTGACCCAACTACCTCAGGCCTCAGGCCTCATTCCCCACATTTCATATTCAGTCTTCAACATGTCTGAACGGTCGACAGGGAAGAGTATACACGCGCCCCGCGAGGGACGTACGACAAAGACGACGTGAAAAAGGGACCTTTCGTGAGGTCGTGAATGCTAGTGGCTGTTGGGAACTGTAGACCGCCTGGGCGTACTACCAGCCGCCGATGATCTGTTCGGGTACGACGACAACGATGAGGTTTGTTAGAGATACACTACACGCATCATACCCGTGCTACCAGTTCTCATGTCTGCCATCCGTACTGCACCCTCTCTGGATCGTTCTCCGAGTGCGAACGAGATCGGGGATAAGCTCGTGAATCCTACTTGCAGGATTGAAAATCCGGGTTACAGAAAGGCATCTATATCAAACAGTCGAAGTGTGTAAGAATATATGTGTTGTATGTTACGAGTGCCACAACATCGCCCGCCCGCCTGACCGCGCTTACTTGAAGTCGCCCCACAAGTCTCCAAACACATCGTCCTTTTTCGTCGTCGTCGTCGTCGTCGTGGACTGTGCCGCAAGCATTCCGTTTCCATTCGCATGGTTGGCCCCACCTGCCCCGCCCCAAATGTCCGTCGTGTTGAACATGTTCAACGAGTTGGCGTTGGCGTTGGTAGTGGCAGCGCCGCTGAGCCCTAACCCGCTTGCGCCTGGGGCACTCCATAAGTTGACGCCTGGATTCGCATTGGGAACGGTGCCGTTCCATCCCGACGAGACACCCCAGAATCCAGTGCCGGTGGAACCCTTCATGCTAACCGGCTGCTGTTGCTGCTCCGGTGCCTGCCCGGCAAGAGCATCCCATGCCGAGGAGGCCGAGGTCGCAGAGGCAAATTGTCCGAATGCATTTGATGGAGCGGCAGACGGGGCAGCCGGGGCGGTTGAAAAGAGTGCGAGGATGTCTTGCTTGACGTCCTTGGCCGGCGGTTGTGGAGCTGTGGTGGGCGGGGGCGCGTGGAAGTCGAGCGAGAAGAGGTCGTCTTCAGGTTTGGGTTTGGGTGTTTGCGGTTGTGGTTGTGGTTGCTGGCCGTTCTGAGACTGGGACTGGGACTGGGAAGGTGAAGACTGGAGGGAGGGAGCTTGGACGCGCCCGGCGACTGCGGCGGAGAGGAGTTGTCGGGAGTGAGACTGGGAGTGAGAGGAGGCTTGTCGGAAAGTGGAGGGGGAGTGGACGGATGGCGAAGATGGGCGCGGGGCGGAGAGGCTCGCGGAGGGTGCGTGGGTCGGACGGACATCCGTCGTGGACTCTTCGAGGACGGATGGGTCGGATGGGGGAGGACCGTCCGAGGCCCATCTGCGCGATTCGTATTTGGAGCGGATGAAAGACTCCATTTTGCTGTTGTAACAAAAGGTCAAGAAAGAGTCGAACATCCGTGAAAGAACACTGACTGGTCTGGGGGTATGTGACCGGTCTTGAGGTGGGCCTCCCAGTAGATGTTTGCGCGGCGGTTACCCCATTTCTGAATGGACTAGAGAAGGGTGTTTAGCGACGGTGATGGGGGTTGTGTGATAGAATGAGTACCTCCATCTGTTCTGGGGTCCACATATCGAGATCGATGGACTTGACCCGGCTGATGTGCGTGCCCATCCCGCGGTGGATGCCTGAACATCGTATACAGAGATAAACTCCACTGAAAAAAAGACATGAGGTCGTTCGTAGAGCTCGCTCGAAATTCCTTACAGGTTCCACGACGCCCAGCGAGGATCTGCGCATGTGCAATGAGGCTCAACGAACAAAACCAAGAATACGATGAGCACACCGTTTCGTTTGCAGTCAGCACAGAGCTTGTTCTCTGGCTGTTTGACGAGCTCGCGAAGAATCTTTGCGTTGCGTTCTGTAGTGGCCTTGTCTGTCTTGTGCATCGTGCTGGAAGTCAAGTACAAATGTGGCTGAGTCAAAGGACACGTTTTCCTTCTCTTTTTCATGTCATCACCAACAACACGCGCCGAAGCACGCAGGAGAGCCATCCTCGCTCGTGGCGGCGACCGGCTCGCAAAACTGACGACGTCGGCCCGCGGCGAAGAAGCCCCAGCGTACATGCCCGACACTGGTGAACGCTTGGCACTCGTCACCAGCGCGTTCTGAATCTCAACACTTTATTTGTAGCACAACCACCGAGAAGCGGCGCCGAGTTCGTAGGCGAAGAGTCGGGTTTGCAGAGACCGTCTCCTTCGCCCTCGCCGTCCCCACTAGCCCACCCTGATCCCTCGGTCTGGTCCCAAGAACAACAACACCAGTTCATGCAGGCGCTCATGGGCAGCGGCATGCTCAACCCCACCTCTGGCCCCTCGCAGTCCTTGCCACCGCCGTTCCTGCCACCCCCCACTGCTGGAGAGGACCCTCTGGCGACCATGATGGCAGAGCTGACAAAGATGGGCGCAGCTCCGGGTGCAGGCGTTGGCGTTGGCGGTGATGCAGGCAAAGTCCCCGAACCGCCCAAGCCGCCGACGCGCCTGCGAAAGTGGATGCCACTGCTGCACCTCGTGTGCATGTGGACGTTACTGGCTGTGTTCGTGCTCTGGAAGGAGCCACAAACATTTGTCGAAAAGACTGCTGGTGCGGTCGAGGTGGCGTTTTGGAAGCGTTGGCCCAAGCTGGCAACGCAGGGGACCTCCCTGGGCACATGGGGTGTGCAGGTCGTCGTAAGTGAATTTTTGTGACCTCCCTTTTTGTGATCACTTAGGGATTTGTCGCAGCCGTTCTTTTGGGCGTTCATGACACTGCAGGTGGGGCTGCATTCCTTGCGCATAGTCATCGGTCACGTAAGTCGGGCCTCCATCTGTATGTAGGATGTACGCTGATCGTAGTGCGTTACAGAACGAAGTAAAGATGCCTGCTCTGTTCTCCCTTGCACTTCAACACATTCCTCCGCCGTTCCCGTCGTTGATCATGAACACGTTACGATATCTCCGCATGGGAAGTGCGGTCATGGATGACGTTGCCACCGTTGTATTTGGTATCGGGATAATTATCTTGATCTCGTCTTGGTTCGCTGATTAGAGACCTTTGTGTTTTTGGAACGATTTGTTTCACGATACTGTACTGCCATTACTGTAGTATTGTATAAAGTGTTCCATCACGTCAGGGTAGAATCGCTGCAGCCCCCGTCTTGGGTCGACTAGGCGCGCTGAGCATCTCTTGCACTTGCGCTTCCAACTCCTCTGGAGACGTCGACGCTGAAGTTGTGGCAGCGTTGTCGGCTTTATACCGCTTGGCGACCTGCGCGAGTCGTTCGTTTTCCTCGCCGGGCAGGACGGGAACTCCAGCAGCAAGCGCGGCAGACTTGTATGCCTTCCAGGGTTCACCGCCCGCGAGGTCCATGAGTTCCTTGACAATCGTCGTCGACCACTTGTTGGACATGTCGATCGTCGAGGTCGTTCCGTTCTCTACAAGAGTGCGTCAACAGAAATGAAATAGAAACATGAATAAAAACATACCAAACTCGATGGTCGCTTGGGGTGTCCAAGTTTCCTCACGCGCCTTCGGGACTCTGTTGAGGGTAATGTCGAGAAGCGGGTTGGCCCAGCGTATTCGGGGTAGCTCTTCCTTGACGAAATGCCTGCATAAGTAACATGTCAGCGTTGCCTTTTGGAGCACAGAAAACAAAAAACAAAAAACAAAAAAAACTCGCCGTGCACCCATATGGTCGTTCCTCACGGCGTACGTCAAGCTGATACGCCGGAGCCCATTAAATACAAGTCGAGGCCCAGCATTGAGGTTTTCGAGGATACGGGAGAGATGAGACGGGGGCGGGATGAACTTGCCACGTCTTCGTGGCATTGTTTCGGTTGTCTCCCGAGTTCCCTTGTCAAAATTTCACTTCCCGACTGTCGGTTGTTTGGTCGTGTTGAATTCTAAAGGCTTTGATTACCATCTTTGGGTGGGCCCCTGATAATTGACTTATGTCGTGAGGCACATATTATTGTCACAAAGATTCCAAAGGTTACACCAGGATCCGAATCTCTCCCGCTCGGAAAAAAAAAGGTTGTGTATGTGTTCACGTTCGACGTTACGCGCTGTCAAACTCACAATTTCAAAAAACATAAAAAGGTGGAAACACAAAACAACACAAATGTCTCCACAAGCGAAAGCAGTGATCCACAACTAGCGTGGGAAACCCACAGCATCCACACAACGAATGTGTGGTACACCACGAAAGACCGGGAAAGCGCGCTCCTCGTCACGGTCACGCAGTCTGTCTTCTCCTGTCTCTCGCCATCGCGTCGCGTTCGTCCCCTCGTATACGAGTAAATCACTGATACCTAACCGCCCCAGAGCGCCCAAGTGACGCTGCCACAGACATGTCGGACGCGATGCCCCGCTCCCTTGCGGAGAAACTCGTGTGGCTCCAGCAACAGCTAGAGAGAGAGCGACGCGCCGAGGAGGACGAGCGAACGCGGCAACAGATCATTATCATCAAAGACTCGTGCCCACAACAGACCCAGCCACCCCCCGCTGCTGGCAACTCCTCGGATGTGGCGCCGGTGGCGCGTGTACCAGAGCCAGCGCCAGAGCCTGAGTTGGTGGTGGCAGCCTCGCGTGCACCAGAGCCAGAGCCAGAGCCAGAGCCAGAGCCAGAGCCAGAGTTGGTGGTGGCAGCCTCGACTCAGACGAATGCGGAACCAGGCACTTCACAAGATGAGCAAAAGGATCGCGCACGTGTCGACGGATCTGCGCGCGCGCATGCACTCGCAGCGGCCGAAGCGCGTCGAACCAGGGAGCATACTCGAAGTCGTCGACCGGTAAGTCGTTGCTGACGAGTATCCCCACTACATATACGTTATTGACGCGTTGACAGGCTACGGCAGCGAGGGTGCGACCGGTGCGGCATGCCGCCTCGTCCGCGTCCGCGCCCTCGGCCCAGGGGCAGAAGCCCAGAGAAGCACCGGTTCCCTACCAGTGCCCACCTGTGGCGGGAACGCCTCCCTGCGTTCAATTCCACAAGGGCGACGGGGAGCGCGTGCCTGATGATGATGTCGCTCACGAGAACGAGAGACCCGAGCTAGGTAACGAAGCACACGCACCCTCTGCAGAGGGCAATGTCACCGAGGCATGCAATGTGTCCATAAAAATAGAGGTGGAGGACTACGACGGAGTGGTCCGCGCCATGCCCGTGATGCTTCAACTAAAGCTGAAGGAAGAGGAAGATGACAAGGCGAACATCCTCAACTTGTCTGATCCGAAAGGCAGCAACGACGTGCGTGGGCAGGAATTACCGCTCAGACGAGGAGAGAACGAGCTTTCCAAATCACCCACACAGACGAACGAGCCACAAGCACAACAAACGATGACGCAAGCAACAACTTCAGCGCAGATGGTGGTAGACAAGGCGCCAAATGTGCTTCCAGACACGCCCAATAACTCGAGAAGAAACACTCTGTCCCACACTTGGTCCGTGACGTCCGAAAGATTGTCGTTGTCCACAGGACAAAAGGTGAGAGCCCGCATCCCGTTCAGCACAGCCCGAACTGCGCTGACCGGACCCAGCGCACAAGGCCGGATGACCAGGACGATGTGAGGGAGGAGGACGAACGTGAGGCGTGGACAGCTCGAAGGAACGAGTCAACCAGCGCTCTGGACAGAACGCAGGACACTCGCGAACGGTGCGTGCGCCGCCTGCATCTGGTGCGGGGTTTTGAAGCGAAATATAGTCGGTCAACCTGGCCAGGAGGGCGGAAGAAGGCGAGGTGGGACTCGGGGATGGTCCTCGAACCGCCAGCCCGTAAGTCTAGCCGGTCGTCGTCATCATCCTTCCGGACTGACGGTCACTGAGAAATTCCAGTACAATTGGTCCAGACCGCCTGTGCGACCTCGAGCAGGAGCGTAGAGTTGTCTAGCAGTGGCAGGTCGCAATTGGGAGGTCAGGACGCGGACGATATGCTGGACAAGACGAGGAAGAAAGCACTGGAGTCTACGACAACGACCAAGGAGGTAGAACGATATTGGGTTCAAGCTTCCCGTGGGACCTTGCAGGCTGCGGCGCGGCTCTGCCAACTGCGTGCCCAGATGAAGATACTGGACATGGAGATGGCGGAAATATTAAGGCACTTGGGGGAGGTAGAGGTGGCTGTAGAAAACATCCCCGTATAGATGGCGCGAATATGTAGGTTGCTCAGAAGTTGAATTTACTAATCAGCCCGTCAGTGTCTGCATCCGAATGAATCTGTGTTGATTGAGACCGAGTCCATTCCTACTGGTAAGTACCTTGAGGTGCAAACTTTTCATTACCCAACATGGGATATTGTGAGTAGCTGCGAGTCGATTCCATTTTTCCGGTGAGTGATTTGGCATAAGTATTGATTGACCCGCTTGCGCCCAATATACTATGTAGTCGAACACAGTCCCAAGAGGATCAAACGAGAGCAAGTTTAAAAAGGCGAAAGAATGGAAGGCTGAAGAAGTGCCTACTATAGAACAGAATCTACGAAACGAATATGATACGGCGAATGGTCCAGTAACAATGTCGCTGCTGCTACGATGCCTGGAGATCATCTGAATAAATGCATGCGTTCAAGTTAGCGGTGAAAGTAGGTGTGTTGAACGTAGGGCAGTTGTCGTCTTCGGCAGGCGATTCGTCGGCGGACTTGCCTCCCTCAAAGTGTGAGCTTCTTTGTCCGACACCACGTGGCACCCTTACTAGGACCCCGAAATTTTCGGCAGGTAGGTCCTCAGCCCGAGTCAAAAAGACGGTTGAATCTGGCTTGTGAGTCTAAACTCTTTGAATCTAGTGAATACAGTTGAAATGCTCATAATGCATAGAGTCGGGACCCGGCAAATCCCGATGCATTACCATGGATATGCAAGACGACAATGCGTGACAGTGTGTGACCCGTAATGTCACACACCGCCACACAGGCTTATTCATCAACTACGCTAGCGTTAGCACTACCACAAGCTACAGCGTGCTCAAATAGTGTCGTCTGCCTCGAGCCGGTGAACTCAGGAGCTCCGTAAGTGTGCGCGAAACCATGCAGCATCGCCGACAACCCAAAATCCTCACCCTCGCCATACTCTAACACAGCCTTCTCGAGCTGTTCGCACAAGCACATTGCCTGCTGGCAGTGACCCCTCGTAACGCACAACTCGAGGTCTCTTGGATAACAAGGCTGTGAAGGTTGTCATTCATGCAAGCCTCCAATTTGGAACGTTCTCGTAGTTTACGGATAAGGTTGACTGATTGAAGACTAGAAGACTACCTTGATGCATTCGGAAATGTTCCACAACACGGTCCCCGAGAATCCGCTGTGGTGGCTTAGTGGAGGTAGACATCATAGACCCATCTTCAGTATGCTTTTATCGTTTTTTTGGTGTATCACAATTGGCCGGTTTATCTTCCGCTCTGCAAGGTTTGCATGGACCATTGTGCTTTGAGTTCCCATCCCGTGAAAATTGCAAGTCATGTGTTCCACTCGGTATACCTGCCTATTTGCACTCCATCGTAATGCATATTCTACCATTGACACCTATGCATTATGCATTATGCAAAATATCCCTGATTTTGGGTGCGCCCGACTCGGGACCCGCCAGAAACCAATGCATTAGGACGGTTATGCATCACTAGCATATGCATTATGAGCATTTCAACTGTATCACCCTCTTCATTTCGAGCTCATCACATTCATCGTGCGAAGGGTTCATGCGTTCGTTTTCATCGAGTTCTCTTGCCATACAGCTTCAGTTCCCAACAGCCACTAGCATGCATCTGTCGGTAAAGTCACGACCTCACGAAAGGTCCCTTTTTTCACTTCGTCTTTGTCATCCAGTGCTCCCTATCGTCCGCTGAGACATGTTGAAGACTGAATGTGAAATGTAGGGTCGAATCAAATAAGGTTAGGTCAACAAACCTAGCTTCGCTCGCCCCACTCACTTCCGAGTTGCATATAATCAACCTCTTTCGGCGATGAGGACACCCCATATGAGAGTCTCCATGCCCTCGTTAGTTGCGGAGTAAAGCCCTGGTTCGACGCGTTCGTCGGAGGGTGATAACAAGATGAGTATGGACTAGTCGTCATCCCGCTCGACCTGCCACACTCACGTTCGTTCAGGTATACCTATGACGAAGGGAATTTTTCAGAGCTCGAGTTGTCTCTCCTACACCTTCATCAAGACGTCGAGACACCGAAGCTCTCATGCCTTCCCGTCATCCAGCGGGTCGTCGAACAAGTCTGTTTCTTTGTACTCCTTGTTGATCATTACTGACCTCCACGTGCAGGCCCAGGTGATGGGCCGAAGACCAAACATCTTACCACCTGGTAAACGATAATCCTTCCTCAACACGTTCCACGGACATGGTAACTCGTGGATCAAGTCCATACAGGCAGTCACAAAGATCACCCGAGACCTGTCTTCTGTCGCTGCTGCCCAAGAAAACAATCTCTGGCTGAGCTGAGAAAGAGCCTTGGAGGGTGGCGAGGCCCAACGGTGATCGTGAGTACAGTCGAGTTCTACATGCACCATCAAGAGTTCTCTCGGTTGAATCCGACTTGTGAGTCTAGACTCTGTCGCGAAATTCTTCACCCATACCTGTTTCGATGATTGGAATGTACTTCATCCGTTTGATTTTGATCCGGTTAGTTCCTACACGTGATGCTACTAGTCCTGACATTTATTTAAGTCAGGCGAACGCACTTGATGGTATTTGTACTCCTCCAGATTCACTACCCAATGTTCTTCAAGGTGATCACAACCATTGCCGTCACAGTGCCTGTTGTCGTGCTGGCCGCCCAAACACCTAATCCTAGGGGGGGAAGCGGTGGTATAGCTATACCACTTACGAGACACTCTGATACCGACGCGCGCGAATTTCGTGCTACAACACATAACGCGTAAATCGACCTCTGATATCCTCAGGCATCGTTTTTGCTTATACGTTTTTAGCAAGATCATCCATGGGCCAAGTGGCATGGATGGTTCCGAAACGAACACGGGAATGCCGCATGATCATCCTTCTGCTGTGCAACGGGATAGGTCCGGAGCTGGTGTTGCTGTGACAAAATACTCGGATACAATGTGGTACGGGACCATTTCGATCGGTACTCCTCCCAAGTCCTTCACTGGTAAGTTTTTCCGTCCATCCATGACACCCACTCACTCTAGTCCCCACCTCAGTCCAGTTCAACACCGGTTTTAGGTAATTAATTTCTTTCAGTACCATTCAATCTTTCATCTGACTCGGATTCGACCCAGCGATCTCTTTGTTCCAGCCGTAACCGGTGATGAAAACTGCAGAAGCCACGCTAACCTCTGGGATCCCGCATCGTCCCAGATCACCAACTTGGACTTCAATACAAATCCCTCGTCGAGCGTGAACCTCTATAGACAGTTTACGATAGTATTTGGAGATGGTAGGCTTGTCCATGGTCAACAATACAGGGACACAGTAACCATTGCTGGTTTAACCGTATGTTTTTAATGTTTGCGAACATCATCACTTCCGACCGATGAATAGGCAGACATTGAAACCATCGGTGCCGCGACAACATACTCTTTAACTATGGCAGCATCTGAGTTTGCTCCAGATGGTGTATTGGGATTGGCTTTCCCGGCTTACTCAAAATTTATTGGCGGCGGGAGCGGACCTCTGTTTCACACGCTCTACAATGAAGGAAAGTTGTCTGAACCAGTGTTTTCACTCAAGCTCAGCGATTCCGGACACGGAGGCGAGCTGTACGTCGGTGGAAAGAACGAGGCGCTTTACATTCATGATACCCTCGTCTTTACCCCTGTAACACGACCGGTGAGCGCAAACGCCAGGCTGCATGGGTGCATACTTAGATTTCCCTTTCAGGTTCTCTGGCAGCTGAACATAGATAACATTCAAGTGAACGGAAAAATAGTTCTGACAAATGTAGCCGCCGTCATCGACACTGGTGCCCACTTCATTATTGGTGATCAGCGCCGAGCCGTGGCCCTGCACGACGCGGCTAGCGGGGGGGAATACGTGGGCAAACTGAGGGGTCGTGGTTATTACACCTGTGAGTTGCGATCGATTTTCGTACTTTTTATTGACTCTCTGTAGTCTCATGCAAGACTTTTCCTTCCGTGATTTTTACCATTGGTGGAGAGCCGTGGTCGGTCCCTGCCCTCAACCAGGGACAGGTTATGAAAAGATCGCCCAATTGCTTTAGCGGAATTGTGACTATGTATCCGGATACTAGTAGTGAGATTGTTCTGATCAGCATTTCCTCTTCCCATGCTGACCGGCGAACCCGACTAGGAACCTGGTCGATCGGGACCATCTTCCTCCAGCACTACTATACCGTGTTTGATTTCAACAGCCAGTCACCACGAGTTGGATTCGCAAATCTTACTACGCAGAATATATAGATAGATACTTACATACGAGTGTTTTTTGCACAAGAGGTCTGATCGTAGAGTCACGACCTGCCACCACCCTACCATTCATACTAGACATCCTTGCTCGTTCGCTTGCGAAGAGGCGTCGTAGATGTGTGACCCCAAGCATGAATAGCATACGTCACCTCGCAGTCCCTACAATATCTCCCAGCCGCGCAATCATTGGGTAGGCAATCATTAGTACCACATACAAACTCAAAATCTTCCTTCACGGGTACAAGGCGGCGCCGACTGCGGGGGAAATGGCAACGACGTCCTGAACTTGTCTCCAGTAACAACTTTTTTTTTTTTTTTTTTTTTTTTTTTTTTTGATTCCATTTTCGTCCCTTTTGGGGTCAGACCCTATGTAGGACGTACTAGACTAGGTAGTATGGGGCCCTGCCCCGCCGCTTCCCTGGTTCCACGAATGCCCCACCAGTAACAACTTGAATGTCGCTGCTGCGTGTGTACGGTACGGCGCATCGCAACGTTCTACTACCTGTCCATTTTACCGCGCGCTGCTACGATGCCTTCAATTAAGAGCATCTGAATAGATGCATGCGTAATTAGCGGTGAAAGTAGGTGTGTTGAACGTAGGGCAGTCTTCGTCTTCGGCAGGCGGGATATCCGTCGGCGGACTTGCCTCGCTCAAAATCGCCGCTCTTGGGTTCTGCTGAAATCATGTTTATGAGTAGTGCTGATACCCCTCGGTGACCCTCCCCAACTGGTAGTACGCAGAGTGAGCTTCTTTGTCCGACACCACGTGGCACCCCTACTAGGACCCCGAAGAATTCGGCAGGTAGGTCCGCATCCCCAGTCAAAAAGAGGGTTGAATCTGGCTTGTGAGTCTAGACTCTTTGAATTTTAAAAAGGAATGTCACTCAGCACATTCATCGTGCGACGCCATTTGCGTCAGATACCTCAAAGTCTCCGAAGGAGGCACATATGCACAACTGGACCACCCAACTTGAACTATTCAGCCTACTAGCGGCGGGGATGACACCGAAGCAGAGAAACAGGTTGACATTTACATGTCATTATGAGGGCGCATCAGTGTCGTCGTACCCGAACAGGTCATCGGCTGGTAGTACGCCCAGGCGGTCTTCAGTTCCCAACAGCCACTAGCATGCATCTGTCGGTGAAGGTCACTTTTTGCACTTCGTATCTGTCATCCAGTGCGTCCTTCGCGGGGAGCATGCATGCTCTTGCTGCGACGTGTTCCCTATGGTCCGTTGAGACGTTGAAGACTGAATGTGAAATGCAGGCTTGAATCAGACAGGGTTAGGTCAACAAACCCAGCTTCGCTGGGCCCCACTCACTTCCGAGTTGCATACAATCATCCTCTTCGGCGACGAGGACACTCCATATGAGAGTCTCCATGCCCTCGTTAGTTGCGGAGTAAAGCCCTGGTTCGACGCGTTCGTCGGAGGGTGATATCAAGATGAGTATGTACTAGTCGTCGTCCCGCTCGACCTGCCACGCTCACGTTCGTCCAGGTATACATATGACGAAAGGTAAAATTTCAGAGCTCGAGTTGTCTCTCCTACACCTCCATCAAGACGTCGAGACACCGAAGCTCTCATGCCTTCCCGTCATCCAGCGGTCGTCGAACAAGTCTGCCTCTTTCTACTCCTTGTTGATCATTACTGACCTCCACGTTCAGGGTCGAAGACCAAACATCTTACCACCTGGTCAACGATAATCCTTCCTCAACACATTCCACGGACATGTTAACTCGTGGATCAAGTCCATACAGTCAGTCACAAAGTACACCCAAGACCTGTCTTCTGTCACTGCGGCCCAAGAAACCAATCTCTGCTGAGCTGCCAATGTGAAAGAGCCTTGGAGGGTAGCGAGGCCCAACGGTGGTCGTGAGTACGGTCGAGTTCTACATGCACCACTGGCATCAAGAGTTCTCTCGGTTGAATCCGACTTGTGAGTCTAGACTCTGTCGCGAAACTCTTCACCCATCCCTGTTTCGATGATCCGAATGTACTTCGTCAGTTTGATTGTTATCCGGTTAGTTCCTAGACGTGATGTGATCCCGACATCTATTTAAGTCAGGCGAACGCACTTGATGGTATGGGTACTCCTCCAGATTCACTACCCAATGTTGTCCAAGGTGATCACAACCATTGCCGTCACAGTGCTTGTTTTCGTTCTGGCCGCCCAAACACCTGATCCTAGGGGGGGAAGTGATGGCATGGACATACCACTCACGAAACGCTCTGATACCGACGCGCACGAATTTCATGCTACATCACATAACGCGTAAATCGACCTGTGATGTCCTCATGCATCGTTTTTGCTTAGACGTTTTTAGCAAGATCATCCATGGGCCAAGTGGCATAGATGGTTCCGAAACGAACACGGGAACGCCGCATGATCATCCTTCTGCTGTGCAACGGGATAGGTCCGGAGCTGGTGTTGCTTTGACAAAACTTGCAGACTCTAAAATATGGTATGGGACCATTTCGATCGGCACTCCTCCCAAGTCCTTCACTGGTAAGTTTTTCCGTGCATTCGTGATACCCACTTACTCTAGTCCCCACCTCAGTCCAGTTCAACACCGCTTCTAGGTAAGTAATTTCCGTCAGTACCATTCAATCTCTCGTCTTATTCGACCCAGCGATCTCTTTGTTCCAGCCTCAACCGGTGATGAAGACTGCAGAAGCCACGCTAACCTCTGGGATCCCGCATCGTCCCAGATGGACCTCAGTACACATCCCACATCGAACGTGGACCTCAATACAAATTTTGCGGCAGTATTTAGAGATGGCAGGCTTGTCGATGGTAAACAATTCAGGGACACAGTAACCATTGCTGGTTTTACCGTATGTTTTTACTATTTGCGAAGCATCATCACTTCCGACCGATGAATAGGCAGACATTCAGACCATTGGTGCCGCAACAACATACTCTACAAGTATGGGAGCATCTGAGTTTGCTGCAGATGGTATATTGGGATTGGCTTTCCCGTCTTACTCAAAATTTGTTGGCAAGAGCCCTCTGTTGCACACGCTCTACAATACAGGAAAGCTGTCTCAACCAGTGTTTTCACTCAAGCTCAGCGATTCCGGAGGCGAGCTGTACGTCGGTGGAACGAACAAGGACCTTTACTTTTATGATACCCTCGTCTTTGTTCCCGTAACACATCCGGTGAGCGCAAACGCCAGGCTGCATGGATGCATGCTTAGATTTCCCTATCAGGTTCTCTGGCAGCTGAACATAGATAACATTCAAGTGAACGGAGAAATGGTTCTGACAGATGTAGCTGCCGTCATCGACACTGGTTCCCACTTCATTATTGGTGATTCGTACCGAGGTACGGCCCTGCACAACGCGGGTGGCGGGGGGGAATACTTCGGCAACCTGAGGGGTAGTGGTTATTACACCTGTGAGTTGCAATCGATTTCTGTACTTCTTATTGACTCCCTGTAGTCCCATGTAAGGCTTTTCCTTCCGTCATTTTTACCATTGGTGGACAGCCGTGGTCGGTCCCTGCCCTCAACCAGGGACAGGTTATGAAATACTCGCGCAATTGCTTTAGCGGCATTGTGACTCGGACTTTGTATGAGGATACTCGTGAGATTGTGCTGATCAGCATTTCCTCTTCCCATGCTGACCGGTGAACCCGACTAGAAATCTGGTC